>CM053775.1:7686468-7710577 GCA_028658325.1 Potorous gilbertii
ACCTCAGTTCTTGAACACTTTTGCAGAAGCACTGGTGGGAAGGAATGGGAAGGGCTGTCCTCAGCGGCAAAACCAAATTAAAACAGAGGGGAAAGCTTTAAGTCTCCTGCCTCACTGTAACAGCCAGACAAACAAAGAGGAGAGAGGCTGGCTGGGCCCACAGGCTTTGGAGGAAGGGGCTTAGATGCTTCTGTACACCATCTGCTGGCACTGCGGAAGAATTTCCTGGAGAGGCTGCATGGAGGGGAGGGAAGGGGAGGAGAGGGGGGAGCAAGCCTTCAAGGCCAGCTCCCTTATCCAGAGAGCAGCAGGACAGGTCCAAGGGGTCTTGTTTTCCCAGGTGCTAAAAGACACAGATTCAGAGGGAAAACACTGGATTACTTCTGTAGCATCAAGAATGAAGATGCACTATACCGAGTGAATGATGGATTCCTGTGGGTCCCAGAGCCCTACTTGCCTTTCATGAGGTCCATTGGGATGTAGACCACCAAGGGTGCAGAACCAAGGCTTGAGGAATCAATGAGATTAAGGAATGTGAATCCTCTCTCTAATTCTGTAGACTGCTTATCTCCTCTAGAACAGCTTTTCTCAAGTAAAGTTGGTCATTTCTAGAAATGATCTTTTGGTCCTGCTCGGGTCATGTCACCACACTGAGCCTCAGTTTCCACAGTTGTAAAATGGAGACAATAATACATGGAAGGCAGAGCAGTACAGTGGAAGGAATGCTGGCTTTGAAATCCAAAATGGTTTTTGTTGTTATTCAGTCGTGTCTCTCCTTGAGCCCATTTGGGGTTTTCTTGGCAGAGATACCAGAGTGGTTTGCCATTGCCTTCTCCAGCCCATTTTACAGATGAGGAAACTGAGGCTAACAGGGTGAAGAACTTGCCCAGGGTGACACAGCTTGAGAGTGTCTGAGGCTGGATTTGAACTCAGAAAGAGGACTTCCTGATTCCAAGACCAGTGCACCACCTAGTTGCCCTTGGCATCCAAGGACCTGGGTTCAAATCTTGGCTCTGCCACTTCCTGTGTGACTTTGGGCCAGCCTCTTCCCCTCTTGGAAACAGTTTCTTCCTCTGTAAAATAGGCTCTGAGGTCCTTTTCAGTGCTAAGTCTAGGACCCTATGATCTCATCTCACTTTTGTAGTCAATGGTGGTTTGATGAAATGACAAGTTCAGACCCAGGCTCCAATCACCTTCTGGCTTGGGCTGATTTCCTGAGTGTACAAGCAAGCTGCTTCTATCTATATCCAAAGCAGAACTGACAAAAGCCCCCAAAAACCCCATTTCTAAAATTAAAATCATTCTCGAGAAGAAATAACCTTCCAGAAAGCAATCTGGAACCCTTCCACCGAATAGCCTCAACCACTAGGTGTGGCAGAGCAAATCCCAGAGCCCTGGCTGCATCTGGGGGCTCCCAGAAAGGAAGTCAGCCATCTTAGGGAAGGAGGCTCCCAGTCCTCCCCCACAACTGCACTTGAGGGTTTTCTTTGTAAGTCCCAAATTCATTCACACACACACACACACACACACACACACACACACACACACACGAAGCTAAAATGCACCACTGAGTGGTTATGCTGTGTTTACTTAATTTTGCAAACCAAGAAATCCATAAAAACATTCTATTGATAACATAATTTCATTGTATCCGGCCATCAGCTGATACTGAACCAATTAATATTGAGTTCTGGGCATTCCTCCCTCATTTGATTTATTCAGCAAGAAAAACCCAAGGAGCTGCTGCTGCTCTTAAAGCTTGTGAAGGCCATCTTTTTGCCCCATTTGCCTAAAATGATCTCTCTTCAACCTTTTGCCAAACTTGGCTCTACATCATGCTAAATGCATGGCCAGAGAGAAATGTTAGGATTTTGAGATCTATCTTCCACCAAATAGATGAGTTAACCTGATCTATTAGCACAGCCTACAGGTGGCTAACATTGGGGAAGACCACACCAGAGGCTCTGTGTGTAATGGAATTTCCCATACCTGACTTAGGATGGGTTCATGCAACCCACCAACAGATTCATTTTAAAATCTACCCTCAGCAGACACCAAGCATTACAAAAGATGGTCTAATCTGACAAGGTGAGGACCCTTGTGAGAGCCCCAAAAGAGTGGTATCCAGACCTCTCTGGGCCAAGAAAATCATACCTTTTTTTGCTCTTGCTCAGAGGTCTGGAAATCAATTTCCATTTTCAGTTGATATTTATTGAACTTGATGGGAAAGAGGGGCAGTACAAGGAGTGCTAGATCTAGAGATCTGTCTCTGCTACCCACTCACTATATGACTTTAGGCAAGTCACTTCCCCATCTGGGTCTCAATTTCCTCCTCTGTAAAATGAGGGAGGTGCACTCCTCAGGTCCCTTCCAGCTATATATCTATAATCCTATGATTCTCCTCTCACCAACACATCAACTACTCAGTATTTCTACCAATAGAGACTACGTCCACTGAAGGCTCTCAGTGTTATAGAGCCTGATACATGTGATACAGATCTTTGGTTTCAGCCTTAGTGTCAGGGGAACCCTGAGACCTGACACGCCCTAGTTGTGTGGCAGCCAGAGGCCCAGGGCTCAAATCCCTGCTCTGCCACCTCCTTGCTGTGGATTGGGGACAGGAGAGATCACCTATCTTGGCTTCAATTACCGCATTTGTTAAATGAAGGAGCTGGCATAGAGTGCCACAGAGAGAATCCTGCTAGCTCCGATATCCCATCATCCTGAGACTCGTTTCTCTCAGCCTCAGTTTGCTTTTCTGTAAAGGTGGGATCAGACTATATGACCACCCAAATCCCTTCCAGTCTAAGTCTGTGACCCTAAGCAAGTCATTTTCCCTCACGGTGCCTTCGTTTCCACAGTTGAAAACTGGAGATAATGATGCTTTCCTGACCTACCTTGCAGGCGGACTGTGAAGAAAGCATGCCCTTGTCATTCTCATCATCTCCATCAACCTCATTGCTATTATTTTGTTCCATTAACCTTCACTGAGTTTCCTTCCAGCTTAAGTCAAAGGCAAGAGAGAGCAGAGAGGGTGCCTAGTACAGGGGAAACGCCTGTAAACTTCAGGGAAGTGTCCACCGCCACCAGAATCACTAACTTAATTCCATATCTTGCACGGTTCTCAGCCGTGAAGATGATGTAATCTGCCACTTGGGCAATTACACGTCAGCCGCGTCCAAAATAGCTACAGCCCAGCTGAGGTTTACCCTGGGTTTGTGGTTACACCAAAGCAACAGCCTTCCCTGAACACAGAGGCTGTTCCAAACTCACACTTCCCTTCAGAGAGCATTTGAATTACAAGTGCATGGATAAATAACTCGCGACATCATTTTTCAAAAAGATCCACCTGTACTGCTATCCCTAGCAAGTGAGTGGCAATCAGTCCCAGCCTCTACAGGGAACCTTCTTCCACACCTGGAAAGCATAAGGCCCACAGCCCACTGGCAACAAGCCAGTCCCACTCACCCCCCCCCCACCCCATGCAGTCTTTTGCTGACCAAAATCAACTTAGGGAGGGAGTCAGAAGGGGATTTGTTTTCGAAATTTCATCTGGGTTCATTATTTTACTGGAAAGCTCCAGGCTCAACAACCCCTTTCTTCTCCTGTTGCCCTTCCCCTAACCCCCCAAGGACCAAATACAGTATTCTACAACTCCCCCAGTCTAAGGTAAGTTCTTCGAGGGCATTTTGCTGCACAGTATTTCATTTTGACTAGAGCAGAATTGTCAAGTGTCATCTGTCTGGACCCCCAGGATACTCTCCATCAACCACAATTTGAGGGGGAGAAAATGTGCACTGTTTCACATGCCAGTGTAGGCTGGTTCCATGGGCAGATAAACAACTCGTCTCAGACAACATTCAGTCCTGGGAATGGGCGCTCAGCAGTCCTTCACCATGGAGTGGCCATTTACAATTCTTCCCAATGGAGAGGATTCGACAAGCATTGATGAAATCGCTCCTACGCACCAAGGCATAGTGCTAAGGTACCAGGGCTCTAGAGACAAAAGTCAAATGACTCTTTTGGACTGGATGAGGGATGAAGGGAAAGAAGACAGGGGGAAAAGGAGGGAGGTGAACAGGAATTAGGGAAAGAAAGAGTGAGAGCAAGAGAGAAGGAAAGGGAAGGGGGGAGGAGAAGAGAAAGAGCAGGGTCCTGAAATAAAGCCCAGGGATGCAAAGGCAGCAAGTCCCATTAGAGACCAGGACTGGGGCTGCATTTATTAAAGTAAGATCACAAGCCCAAGCCAGTGGCCCATGAAATTGCCGTCTCCCTAGCTTCCAAGGCGTCATCAGAGATAGGTTTAACAAATGCTTGATTCTAGCCCACGGGCCTAGCCACTCATTCTGGAAAGAAAATTAGAGAAGACACTTCTGTCTCCCTTCTTCTGACATACCAGGCAGCCTCATGTGGGGCGCCATCCATCTCCTCTGTTCCAGGAGAGGGGCAGGCTTCGGGGCTTGGAGGGACAAGGAGAAAAGGCCCCTTCTGGATGTGATCAAGGTTGAGGGGCTGGGGAAAAGATTCTGAAAAAATAGCCTTGTGAAAATAACAAAAGATGACCTTGGCCCTCAAGTTCAAGGACCATTGGAGCCCATCTACAGTGCTTAGCGGGGAGGATTCCAGGTGCCCCCTGTGGTTTGGGGGGTTCCAAGAGAGGCTAGCCCAGCTGATTAAAGGGACAGCACCCCACTGAGGTAGGGGAGCTGTAAGCAGAGAATGGAGCTTTCTTCTGCAGAGCTTCAGAGAGCATGAATGGTGAATGGCACACGCGCGAGCACATGCACACACACACACACACACACACACACACACACATAAACAGACCACCACCACCATCCCAACATAAAGTGGTACTGAGATCATAGGGAGGGGGAGGTGAGCAGGGAATCTTCCCCTCCCCCTCCTTTAAGGTATATAACACTATGTGTCTTCACACTAGTCACCAAGGAAAAAATTGCAAGCCAGAAGCTTATTATTGAAAGTGGTCTGGATCCTAATTAGCTTTGAAAATCCAGCCATACTCAAACAACTGCCAAGATCTATCAGGAACTAAAGAGAGACAAGACTGGACAGGTTTCAGTTGCAGGCAGGTTACTTTGCTAAGTAGCAGTAAGTCACAAATCTCCATTGCCACTGAGGACAAGGGGAAGGATGCGGGAGGAGGGTGGCTTGAAATTCCTTGGGTTAGAGGTTTAAACACAACCTTAAGAAGCATGTCCTAACTGACAAAGGCCATGAGTCCCTGGGAGGTAGATTTCTGAGGGAAACTTAGACCTTCTCTCAAGTGGTTTCTGTTTGTTTAAAAAATATAGGCCATGACATATGAGTATTTTCTAAGAATTTTGAGGGGCCAGAGCAGAAGGCCATGCCAGATGACCTTATGACCTTTTTGGCCCTGCAGACTCCATCAGTCATCTCTGACACAAGCTGGTGGTTGTCTTCACAGAGCCATCATTGGAAACTTTGGGTTTTATCACATCCAAGGAAGTATGCCCAGCCAGTAGGGGCACACCTACTTTTCCAAAGACAGCTATGGATTTCTTAAGATTTTTGGTAGAAGAAGGGCAAGGGAATGGATCTGTGACCTCATGTGTTCAGGGAACTCTCCACAAATGTAGGTTGGTACCTCCTCCATCACTCCTATTCTCAGAGGGATGCCTAGAGCATGGACAAGGAACGTGACTTTCCTAAGGTCACTCAGCCAGTATATGTCAGAGGCTGTACTTGAAGCCAGGTCTTCTGACTCCAAGGCCCTCTCTCTAGCCAGTCTACCCCATTGCCTCACTCTTAAGAATCCTGTGATACCTTCTGGAGCTTCTCGGGTAAGGTATCCCATTCTGCTCCTTTGGCCATGGAATGAATGAGAGCCCCAACAGCTGGGTGGTTACTCTCTGAGTTCATTCCAGGGTATTACTGAAGCTTACTCCAACCCAGAAAAAGATCGCTCCTCCAGAGCACATTGTTCCAACAACGACCATCCTCCCCCAACCAGATGAATCAAAACCTTCTAGGGCCCAGCCCTGGCTCCAGCCTGTGCTTGGGTCCTGCCCATACCAAAATTCAGCCTGCTCGAGCATCCACTAGAAACCATTCTCAGTCATCCAGTCCCTGCCTCAAGCCCAGAAGCAAGCTCAGAATGGGGACCCGGGCACATCCAATAAAGAGGGATGTGTTCGCCTGGCCCTGCCTGCCTTTCACAGAGCCAGGCCTGAATTGCCAACACTGAATGACAGCCTGAAATAGTAGCAGGATTCAATAAACAAAATTCCCCTTTTATAGGTTTGTGCCACATTCTGGAGTTTCATATTCATTTGAAGGTGATGGGAATGCAGATAACATTATGTGGTTTATACAGCAGGGACACAGCTTCATTGCACTGACTTCTTTCAAATCTTGTCTTAAAAATCAATTAAAAATTGTAATTTCCTATAAAATTCTCCTTTGAATCCATACGATTTCTTTATTTCTTTTTCTTTTCTTTTCAAGCCATGCAAAATAACAGTGCAGTCGTTCCAGGCATCGGTAAAACCCAAGTCTCGTCCTCAGTCCTATCATGATTGAGGTCCAAAGTCCTTACCATTCCATTCTCCCCATTCCCTCAAGACACACACACACACACACACACACACACACACACACACACACACAAGTTTTCACATTGAAGACTAGAAAACAGAGGACCCATGCTCTTCCCTCATCCCAGGCAGCCCAGGACTTGGGTGTGAATCCTACTTTTGCCCCTTACTACCTGGGTGACCTCAGACAACTCAGATAACCCCCCTGGGCCTCAGTTTCCTCATCTATAAGAGAAGGGGGTCAGACTAGAAGACCTCTAAGCAGGAGTGTGCTAGAGCTAGTTCAAAGCAATTCAATTGAACACATTTTCATTGTGAGCATGTATATCTCAGAAATTGGCAAATGCTATAAATCAGGGTTTAATTTGTCATTTTGTTGATTGTTTAGGCTTAAGAAAGTGATGGAGAAAGTGTTAATAATGCAGTTTATATTTAAAAGTTTGTCGTATATATATATACATATATCCTAATGCTATGCTGCTGTCCTGCAATGCTCATTTCTGGGTCCCTTCCCCCAGCTTCTCTCCAAAATGTATCTGACCTGGGTTGCTGTCACATTTCTCAGTGTGGAAGCCATGTCAAACTCAGCATTAGGGAGCTAGGTGGTACAGTGGATAGAGTGTCAGGCCTAGAGTCAGGAAGTTGTTGTTGAGTTTTCAGTTGTGTCTGACTCTTCATGACTTCATGTGGGGATTTCTTGGCAAGATACTGAAGTGGTTTGTCATTTCTTTCTCCAGCTCATTTTACAGATAAGGAAACTGAGACAAGCAGGGTTAAGTGACTTGCCAAGGTGTCACACAGCTAGGAAGTATCTGAAGCTGGATTGTTCAATTCCAGTTGTTCCTGAACTCAAAGACAGGTCTTCCTGACTCCAGGCCTGGTGCTCTATCCATTTCAACACCTAGCTGCCCCAGAATCAGGCAAGCCTGAGTTTAAATCCAGCCTTAGACTAGCTGTATGACCCTAGACAAGCCACATATACACCTTCTTCTGCCTTGACTTCCTTAACTGTAAAATGGTGATAAGAAGAGCACCTGTCTCCCAAGAGTGTCAGGATCATAGTAGGCACTTAATAAATGCTCATTCCCTTCCCTACTCTTGCCTAGTCTCATCTAATCAAATGCCGACAAATCCCTTTTGTGCTGAGACCAAATACATTCCCACTGAAGGCCAAGTTCCCCCATTTATCCTAGGGGGAAAGCTGCAGAATTAGGCCACAGATGTTTTTTTTTTCCCAGTGGCAAGCCAGCACTTGAAGTTTCATCTGCAATCAGGGTGACATTTTACAGAGTCCTCATCTATTAGCTATAGAAAAAGGGCATATAGATTTTCAGATGAATTTGCGCTACCTACATCTAAGCACTCTGTCTATATGGGCCACCAGGCTGGATATCATGTAAGTTAACCACAACTCTGAGGAGATGGGAATATGTTTCAGCCTGTCAATTACACTGAAGTTGACCCAGTGGGCTGGACTGGGGCCTAAAGAAAAAAGCCCCCACAATCATAGGGCCAGATCAGAAGTGGGGCTGGGGGGAGGTAGCAGGTAGCCCCCACACCAGCTGAGTTCTCCATTTTCATCAGGGGAAAATGGCAGGACCAATGGACATAGCAAAGACCAAACTTTAACAGTTTCAACCATCAAGTCCCATTGAAAAGACAAAAAAATCACTTTCTATCTCACAAGAAATATGGTGGCAACTTTGGGAAGGTATGTAAGCATCTCCCCCAGAATTTACCCCTTAAACCCTAAACCTTTCCTTTGCTACCCTAGAGATACTGGCCCCTAAGAAGACCCCTCATAATATTTTTGTTCTGTGTATCTCACTTCAACTCTATAACAAAAGATAAATGTTACTATTTTTAAACACCTCTACCCCATAATAAATTTGTAAAGCAGATGTCTAGCATTGGTGAGAAATGCTCTGGGTACCTCGAGCACATATGGGCAAGGGAGCTGGGGGAGGAGGAGAAAAAAATGTTATCTTATACCATGATTTCACAACTTCAAAGAGTAAACTGCCAAGAAAAAAATAGGCTCTTTTAAGATGCAATCCTTCATACCTGTTATCCAAAGGAAATGCTGTCCCTGCTAATTTGAGAAAAGAGGCTGCATATCATGACCACTAGAAAGCTGGCCTTGGAATCAGAAAGACCTGCTTTCAAGTCCTGCCTCTGAAATATATAGGTTGTGTGACCCTGAACAAGTTACTTAATCTCTTGGTGGTCTAGGCAGCTCTATAAGACTATGTTACAGAGGTTGTAACCAACCTGCATCGGTAAAGGGAGTTAACTCAATGTTAACAAATTCCTTACACCAGAGAAATCACAAATCTGGACTCTGCCCACTAACAAAAATTTGGGAAAAGAGAAAGTAAAGCACTTCATTTGGGTGAATTCAATTCATAAAATGGATACCCCACAAAATGATTCTTTTTTCTCTTCAGTATTTGGAAATTTGTAATGTTTGACACTTAGCAAACATTACATTCAGAGGAAGGCAAAAATAGTCTATTAGGTGATGACTAGTAAGTGCCTACCATGTGCAGGACACTGTGCAAGGTGGAGATCTGGATGAGACAGATGGGTGCTGCCCTTGTGGGGAATTACAGGCTAGTAGGAAGAAGTGACATCAACAGAAAAGAATTATGGTTTATTATTCCTGTGCTTCATTATGGCTCCCCAGTGAGATGCTGAGCTTGACAAGAGTATGGTCTGGGTCTTAGTGACCTTTGTTCCCGGGGATCTGAGATTTTAAGTTGGAAGATCCAGACCTCAGAGGACTTCCCTTTAGAAATAAGGACCCTGAGGCCCAGACAGAGGCTTCTTGTACCTCAAGTGCTGATTTCCTTTCACCAACCCAACCTGGTACATAGGTACTCAATACGTGTGAAATACCTATTAAATATAAATCTTCACTAAATGTGGCCAAACTTAGACCCAAGGACAATGCTGAAAGATGAACAAAGGAATGCCTGTGATGAGCTGAGCACTGTCATGAAAACAAGTCTCTCTACTAAGCACCTAGTTGTATGAGGAGCAAAGAGTTTCACCAAGCAGATCTTTGTCTTCTGCTCATGTACAAGAGGATGTTTTCAGGGCCTGAAAGGGGGCCAGGGTTTCAAATTTGCCCCACATTCCCAAAACACATACACACACATACACACACACACATACATATACATCACTGAGAAAACATTTGGCATACTGGGAGATCCTGGCTTTACTTACAACAGAGACTACATTGTCACCTGCCTAACACATCAGCCTACAGCCCACACCTGCTTTTTGTAATTCTGAAATCAAATCTATTGTAAAAGAAAATACACCTCATTTCTGGCTGCCATGCAAAACCACAAATGCCCCATAAATATTGATTTTGTAGGGCTTATTCAGCCTCCTGTGGCCTGAAATCCCCCCAAAACACTTTTTTATTGAATCTCGGCCCTTTGCTGTTAATCTACAGCAAACAGTAGAATGAACAAAGCTACAATGAACAGCCCAGCGTGCTGGCCCATGCCACAAAGAAAGTGACAATTGGAGAAATAAATTGTTAGGCACAAATGGAAGTGAAAATATTTATCTTTGTTGCAAGGTATTAAAATGAGAAAAACTTTCAAAGTGGGAGCTTCAAGCAATTGCATTCGAAGTTGCATAATTTGGTTAGGCTGACCTTCGACTGGAATAAAAAGCTACTGATTTCCATAATGTTGGCCTCCAACGGTATGAAAGGTTAGATAATGCATCATGATATACACAAACAGTTCCAAAATATATGACTCGAGAAGGAGATCACAGTGACTCCCACCTCTGTGAATTTCAGATAGAGTAATAATCAACATAATTTATATTGAAGTGAGTTTTTGTTCTCCAGGACGGTCTTGTTTGCCAGCCAAGAGGAACGAAACTCCTGCTTATCCGGACAGCTGGCACTGGCCTTGCTTGGGCCAGTGCCAGCTCATTCATGTTCCCTAGTGGGCTTTGCTCCCACTGACCAAAGAGAATTACCCAAAGGACAATGCCATTGTAGCCTAACACATACACACAACTCTAGTACTAGGCATCCAAAGGCACACCCACTCAGTTACCAGAGAGTTGTTGATCTGTAGGTGTGAAGATAATTTCCAGGCTGAGAGCTGTGACCCTCCCCCACCAATGAAATCTCAGGGTGGATCAAAACCAAAACCAAGGACACTTCTTCCCCAAAGATGGTGGAGTTGATACCACCCTTCAGAGCTCTACCATCTACTCAGGTTAGTAAGGTTCACCTCCTCAAGTGCCCTTGATCACAATGTCCAAGACCACCACTTCCGCCTAGCAAAGGCAGGCCCATGAACTTCCCAAGCTCTGGTCTACCATGCTTGCCCTGGCTTTGGGACATCTCCTGCCATTCATTGTGATTGGCTAATCCCATTGAACTCTGCTCTCCAGAAGGTTAGTGCTGTAGGACAGGTCAACTGAACTGGCACTGACTTCCCAGGACCAAAAGGTGAACACAGCAGGGTATCACTGATGCCATCAATCTAGGCCTTGTCTCAAATTCAGGACAAGTATACATCTCACCAAACCTTTCCAAGGCAGCAGAAAAATGGACTCAAATAATGACAGTGACCTTATCATCATAAGCATTTTCCTACTAGACTGGAAGCTTCTTGCTGAGAGGGACTATTTAATTTTTGTCTGAATCTCCAGCACTTGATACAGCGCTTGGCACACTTTTTTCGTCAAGTCCTGTGATTTCACTGATATAAGGAACTCCCAGCATGGATCTTCCCTCCACCAATGTAGATCGGGCAACTTATACTCTAAGGGAGAGGCCTGGGGTACTGAGATGTAAGCAACGCGCTCAGCCACACGGTCATTATGTGTCAGAATCAGGTCTTTCTGACTCTGAGGCCAGCTCTATGTCCCTCATTCCTGGATACCCCTCACAAAGTAGATACTTTAAAATGTCTCTTAAATTGTTCAATTGATAACTGACATTTATATAACACTTTAAAGTTTGCAAATGGCTTCCCATGAATTATCTCATTTGTAACAACACTCCTGTGAAGCCAGCACTACACACAAGTATTATTGCTCCCATTTTCCAGATGAGAATACTGAGGCTCAGCAAGGGGAAGGGACTTGGTTTTGGATGCTTACTAGTAAGTATAAGGAACAAAATTTGAATCCAGATCCTCCTGACTCCAAGGGTGGTACTTAAGCCACCATCAGATTCCGCCTCAAATCTGTTGCTGTAGAATGTCAGGTTGTCTTCCCCCCTCATTAAATGCCTTCTCCTCTGCCCTCCCACTCACCACAGCATCTGGATTGCAAAATGTTTAGAAATCAAGTCCTCAGTGGCTTTCCTAATAACATCTCATTGGATGGGTGGCATTCAAAAGTGCAAGTCAAAGTTCAATTATATTTCTGCTCATTTTACTCTGCATCAGTTCATATAAGTTTTCCTAGGTTTCTCTTAAACTGTTTCCTTCAGTATTTCTTACAAAATGGGATTCTTAAGTAAAATGGGATTCTATTATATTCCTCTACCATAATTTTTAGCCATTCCCCAATTGTGGGATGTCCTATTAATTGCCAGTTCTTTGCTACCACCAAAAGAGTTTCTAGAGAAGGTGGTTGACTCAATAAACAGAATGAGACACACAGTTTTGGATATGGCCACTGCAAGATTTGCTTTGGGATATGCTTGATGATGCATATCTTTTATAAGGGAGCTGTTTTTCTTTTTTCCCTTTTTTTCTGGGGGGGTTGGAGTGGGGTTAGAGAGAATAAATGCTCATTGATTTTACAAGATAAAATTTAGTTTTAAAAAGGTTCAGCTGTGTGTGCAGAGGAACGGGGCCTCCCAGCTTTCAATTGTAGTGTTTCTCTTTAGTCTGTCTTTTTCTTCCATTTTCCCATTTTTAAAGAATATCTGAGAAGGCTAGGCTTCTAAAGGGCCATAATAACCATACATTGTTTTGTAATAAATGAGATCAGGCCCACTTGGGAAAGGCATTATTTCATACGAAGGCAATCCTGTTTCTTCCCCTAAGCTCTTAAGAACAAGAGTTACCATTAACACACCTCATTGCTCAAAAGTCTATACTGTTGAAAATGGAAATATGCTAATTAGGGAAATGATCTGTGTATCAACATCAGTGTTCTCTGAGTTGAGGGCATATGGGGTCTCCTTCCCAACAAGCTGACCACCAGGACCAGACATGGCTGCCTAGCTCTGATCGGCTAATGCCACCCCCATCTCCCAGAGCCAGAAGTCCGACTTGGATTTCACCTGTTCTTTTCACTTGTACTTAATGTCCAGCCAAGACAAAAAAATCATCACTGCTGGGACAAGTAGCACAAAGCTAGCTAGGTCCTGGGGGAAAGTGGGTAGATCAGGGGAGAAGGCACTCAGCTCAGTCTACTCTTAAAGACCTGCGTTTTCATCTTATCTGTGTGATCCTGAGTCAATCCCTTGATTTCTCACTGCCACAGTTACAAACAAGTTGTTAGATCTGCATTGGTGGTGGGAGTTTCCACACTGGCAGCTCAATACATCAATGAATCAAAGTTCTAGTCCTAAATATATGATATGTGTGGACATATATTTCATAGCCCAGCTTTATATTTTTATTTTTAAAAAAACCTTGACAGAAACCTTGGCACAGTGGACAGAGAGTTGATCTTAAAGTTAAGAAGATCTGGGTTCAAGTTCCGCCTGTGGCATATATTAGCTCTGTGTCCTTAGATAACTCACTAAACCTCACTGTGCCCTCAGGTAACCAAGTCTCTAGACTCCAAGTTCTGGAGGGGTTGCCAATCTGCAACAGTGCAGGGAGTTTCCTTACCAGAAGTTCTCCTTGCAGGTGACATCACAGGTATGTACCTTCCCCAAAACAAAAGAAAAGTGGGGTCCCAGATTCCCGCAAACCAATCAGAGTGTATGTAAAGGGAACAAGTATATAAGTAATAGGGGATGCATGACCAGTGGCATAAAGCAAACCTTCAAGTGCCGTGTAAATGGCACTCATTACCATTGGTGTGACAAGTTTGGGCCAAATAAAAAGTTTTCCATTGTTTATCTTTAAAAACTCGAGACAGTTTCTGGTCTTTGTACAGCCAGCACAGGGTGAGAAAGAGGAGCCAGTGTGCAAAGTGGCAGGATTGACTGGGCCAGGAGGGGACAGAATCACAAAAGGGGCCAGGTCTCCCAAATCAATGCCCCAGAAAGGAAATTCCTCCGGAACTCCATGAAGTGAGTTTTCTTACACTGATAGGTGCATTCAGAGCAACGGCTACCTGGCTCCCCGCTGCCTAAGAGTTCAGCCAGCCCCGGCAGAGCAGTCCTTGGGGTGCCACAGTGACTCAGGGAGACAGCCTGAGAGGAGAGGGAAAGGAATTCACTGCTTGTGCTTCTCAGCTGTTACTCAGCAAACAATTGGAAAGAAAACTCCAAGGCTTATGGGCATGCAGGGGATCAACTTATTAACTGGGGCAGTGGGAGAGTGTTGAATGGAGGCTGTAAAAGCTGGATTCAAAGCTCTCTGGCTCTGGGACCTGTGTGACCTTCAGTAATAGCAATGATAACAAAAAATACCTGCCGTTTCTGTAGCATTCATGTGCATTATCTCATTTAAGCCTCACAACCACTCTGTGAGGTGAGTACTGCTACGGGCATTATTATACCCATTTTACAGATGAGAAAACTGAGATTCAGAGAAATTTAACATCTGAGGTGGGTTTTGAACCCAGGTCCTTATGAATCCAAGTCCTGACATTCTCTATGAGGCCATCCTGTCTCAAGTCACTTAAGCTCTCTAGGCCTTGGATTTCCCCACCTGTAAAGGTAGGAGGTTAGATTAGATGGCCTCTAAAGTCCCTTCCAAATCTAAGCTCCTATGATCAAGGCAAAGGATGTGGGTCTATCAACACCCCACTCCTCCCTGCCATAGACTCCTTTCAAGTGTCATCACCTTTTTGTGACTTCCTTTCCCCCTTGACACTGGCCTCTTTGGTCATTTTAATGTGATGTTACCAAAATAAATCTATCATGGGTGTGTAGGTGCAAGATTCTTTCATAGGGATGGCACTCACTGGTCATAGGATCACAGTTCTGGAAAGGACTTTAGAGAACATCTTTCTCATCCACATCTTACAAATAAGGAAACTAAGGCCCAGAGGAATTAAGTGACCAAAACCTCACAGGAAGGAGGCAGTAGAACCAAGATTTGCTCACTGGTCCTCTGATTCAGAATTTCTATCTTTGCTACTCTCCTACTCTGCCTGGCTTGACAATGATTTTTTCTCTAAATTAAAAAAGAAATCCATTTTGTCCAGAAAAACAAACCACACAATATAGAGAGAATTGTCCTTCATGTTTCAGAAATCAGATTTGGTGGCAGGCAGGGGGGAAGGAGAGAGAATCATTAAAATGGAGGCTGCCACAGACAGTACTAGTGACAAAAAAGGGCATGGGGAGGGATGGGGGGAGGGCAGGTTTCCACATAACTACAGCCAGATGAGGCTCCGTGGGAGAAAGTGAAAACTGGCTTCCTTGTTGAGCAAAAGAAGGCTGTTCTTCAAGGTGATGTTTAAAGACCCAGCCACACAGCCCTGAAGATACTCTATCAGCATATAGGTCAAAGAAAAACAAGCTTTACCCCACTGAGTTCTCTGTCCGCTTGAATCCAGAATGTTTTCCCCCAAAATCCCCATGTACATATGGACCCCCAAATAAACCTATAAAAGATATACCCTCCTTCAGGTCCCAGCTGAAGGATCAATATTTTTCCAGAGGGTCTATCACTTTTCAAATGAAATTCTCAGGTTTTCACAACGGGAGGAAACTGCTACTCACCCTGGGAGCTTTCAGGACCTGGGACAGCAACCTGGGAGACGTCTCCTTTCAGCACTCAGCAGTCTTTTTCTCACAGCACGGTAGAAAAGCAACAAAATGCAGGCGAACTTGACTTATGTGCCCCTCACTCACTAATCCAGGTACCATGAAGGAGTCCAAATTTGGCCAAAAGACTAGTGTGCCAATGTTTCAATGATGGGGAGACTTTTGCCAATATAAATTTGGAATAAATGCATACATGACGGGAGGGGGAGAGGGGAGGTGGGAAGAACCATTCACTTCGAAAAAGTAAGGCACATCTATAGATTCTTAGACAAATTTCATATGGTTATAAGCATTACCCCTATAGCATCCTAGTGTGGCTTAGTGAATAAACTTCTGGACTTGGGGTCAAGAAAGGTTAAACTCAAATTCATGTAACTTCTAAAACATTATGGCTGTGTGACCCTGGGCAATTCACTTCCTTCACCTCTCTGACCCTCAATTTCCTCATCTGCAAAATGGCCATAATAATACCTATGGTACCTGACTCACATGGTTATTGTGAAGTCCAAATGAGATGATGAACATAAAGCATTTTATAAATTCAGCTATTATTAGTAGTAGTAAAAGCAGTGTGGCATAATAGGACAGAGGACCAGCCTTAGATACAGGAAGATCTGGGTTCAAGTGCTGCTTCTGACACAAACTGATGATGTGTCCGGGGATAAATCACTTCACTTCTCACTGCCCCAGGCAACCCTCTAAGACTAGAAGAGAAGCCAACTGGCATTGGTGGAAAGAAGTGCCATTCAGGGAGCTCCCTATACTTTTGAAATCACAGGCCCACACAATTTATTATTATTCCATCTTCAGCTGATATAACAACGTCTTAGGGTACCTGGGTTTTACTTTATGACTCGGGTAATTCATTCCTCTGCTCAAGAAGCCCCAGTGGCTCCTTATTGCCTCTAGGATCAAATACAATCTTCATCTATCTATCCTCCTTCAAGGTCTTTATGTCCCAGGGAACCTGGCTTATTGGCTGCTCCCTGTAAACTCCAATGAATCTCCCAGCTCTTTGCTTTTATAGGAGCCACACTCCACACCGCCCCCCCCCACGCCTGATTGGCCCACATGTTTACTGTTCACTTCCCTCTCCCAACAAATCACTGTGTATTTATTTTGTATATCTTTTATATGTACATCTCTAAGTACATGTTGCGTTGTTCCTCGTCCCCAAAGGAATGTAAACTACTTGAAGGCAGGGACTGGTTTCTTTTTCTTTTGACTTTGGAACCCCTGCACCTGGCACTCAGTAGGTGATTAATAAATGTTTGTTAGAATTGAATTTTCTTTTGTGTGACTCCATTCTTAAACTTTATAGTGGAGAAAGGAATATTAGCTGCTCCCTCCCAGGAATTCTCAAAACCAACAGCTCCAGAAGAAAGAATGAGACTTTGTCTGGAAACAAATGCATTTTGAGCTCTTCCACAATCTCCTAATTGCAGGTGCAAAGGGTGCGGTCCCTTCCCCTTCCAGCAGGAACAATTGGAGGCAGGTGGAGGCACTGGGTAAGCCTCCCCATGCAGCTCATGCCAAACCCACTCAGAACCCAAGACAACAGCCAAGGAGGAAATGTAGCGTGAACAGTCTTTGCCTCTCCAAACAACTGATCCTCAGGGACTTTCGCTTCAAGGTTCTCAATTGTTGGGAGTAAATGAGGCTCACGTTAAAGAAATCCAGCCTCCTCTCAGTGGGAAGAATGGTTGCCTTGCTGAGCCAGGTGCCTTTCTTTCAAACACAGACCTCTCCTGCCAATGGCTAAATTTCCCCACATCTGTGGTCGTCCTCTTAGCCCTGAAAGCAGAGATGCTTGGAGGTGTCAGCCTGAATGACCCCAAGGTTCACCTCAGCCTCACTACCCTTTGGTCACTTGAAGGTATCCCTGAGACCAACAGGTGGTGTTCGTTGCATTTATCAAGTTCATAATGAGTGGGCCCCCCTGTGCTTCTGCCCCTGGGCACATATCCAGCAGTGAGGACAAAAGCATCACAGCCAGAGCCTAGGTGTTGGGGGTGGGGGAAAGGTCTCAGATGCTCTTGATCTACAAAACTGTCATTCTGGTAAAGAATAAACTAAACCAATGAGGTCTCTAGTTAGGTGACTGCAACTTGTTCTATTTGTGACTTTAGAAGGAGGCATTTTCCTTCCCAGAGCCTCAGTTCCCTCATCTGTGCTTCCACTACCTACCTCCCAACTGTGCCATGAGAGGCATTAAGGCCTAATGGATAGGATGCTGGGCTTGAGGTCAGGAATACCTGGGTCCAAATCCTACCTCTGACACCTACTGTGTGACTATGGACATAATGGGGAAAAATGGCCATAGCACACTCTTCAAGCACATAGCTTGGAGGGGGTATGCCAAGTGCTAGAGACCAAATACAATAATGGTTTATTAAGCACTGGGAAAAATAAAGACTGTTTCTACTATTCCTGCCTTTATGGTTAGTTAATAAAGAGGCACCCTGGGTGGTGGATAAAGAGCTCAGTTTCCAACCAAGAACACCTGGGTTCCAGACCTATCTCTGACACATGCTAGCTGTGCAACCCTCATTAGGCCCACTGACCCAGGTGGTTCTCTAGGATGAAGAGAAGGTGCTAACCTGAGTTGGTGGAGGGAATTTCCTCACCAGGAGGTTCCCTACACCAATGAAATCACTGGCCCAGTCCCTATCCCTAATAATTAGCATTAATTAAATTACTATATAATTGGAGAAACAGAAAGCTTGGATTTCATCGTTGTGGAGCACTTCTAGTGTGGAAACTCCCTCCATACTCATGTCAGAGAGTGACCCTGGACACCAAGGAGTTAAGTGGTGTCCAGTATGTGTCAGAGTCTTCCTGGCTCTATGTGCCATCCACCATGGCTTCTGTGTAAGATCAGGACCTAGGATCACAGACCTAGAGCCCATTCTTTCAGCTAATGAAATGGAGGCCCAGAGAGGTGAAGCCCACCTCAGTTATGAAACCAGGTGCTCTGTCTCCAATCCAATGTTCTTTCTGCAGCACCATGTGACCTCTAGCAATTCATACTAGTACTGGTTATATGCATGCATGTGTACATATGTGTGTATGCATCCTGGCCAATTTCTTTGCCATATGTGTGCATGTGTGTATGTGTGCGTGTGTCCATCTATCTATCTATCTATACATATATATGTATATGTATGTTGGGGGTATGAGTGTTTTCTAAGAGATCTCTGATTTCACAAGTTTAGGGAACTCCCAATAAGGAATTTCTTGGAGCAGTGCAACCTTAGAGAGTTATCCTGGGGGACATTAAAAGATTTGGTGACTTGCCCAGGGTCACCCAGGCCAGAGGGGTCAGACGTAGATAGTGGTAAGATTACTATAGCAATAAACATAATGTTAATGGTAATTATTCTTTTGACCATTATAAAAAGGAATCCTAAAGCTGAGAGCCCTCTATGGAAAATGCCCTGCCTCCAATCCCCAGGGGGATGAAATCTCAGGATCATTAGTAAGAACACTCTGGCTGAGCACAACTTTGGAGATGGTGCACAGGGACAGAAGTGATCTCTAAGGTAACCAGCTAATTGCTAATCAGGAATGATGATAATAAATTAGCAAATCCTAATGTAAACTACCTGGGTTCTGTGTCAGTTGCACGGAGATGACATTGGAGTAGGCTATTTGGGAATGTGCCTTCCAAGCTGAGAGCAGCTACTGGGCGGATGAGCTAAAATGGCATACAATGGGCAGTCCTAAACACTCAGCATCCTGAGAGTGCTGAAGAAAGGCCCAGTGGATGCTTAGGATGAGTCAACAGGGTAGGGAGTTTGCATTGATTCATTCGTCCATCATATCATGGTCAAGAACCAAGAGTTCTGTCATCTGAAAAATGAAAAGTTTACACTACAGGACATGGAATTCAATTCACCCAACATTTGTTAAGCACCTGCCCTATGCCAGAAATAGCACTAGACACTTCAGAGAGGAAGCCACAAACTGAAATAACTCCTCCCCTCTCTGAGCTTCCATGCTACAAGAAGGCCCCTTCCAGATACCAAGGCCCTCTGTCAAAATAAGCAACTCAAATTCAAAATGTCAACCACTCTCCATTGTCTCCCGCCATCCAGGGTGTCTGTTTTCTCCTGTGCTCTCTGGGGCTTTCCACTTCTCCATGAATTGGCCGTGCTCTCAGAGCTTTTTCTAGTTCTCTCAGAACTAGAACATGGGGAAATTATTCTCTGTCCCTACCACTCCTCTTGAGTCAGTGCAACTTCGGAAAACTCAAAGGACAATGTCTGACAGGAGTTTGCCTTCTTATCTTCACCCACCATTTTATTTCAACCATCCCTATTCATTGGCCAGCACCCAGAATACAAGAAATTGCTGTCTAAGGGATCCATGGAAGTCTGGAAGGATATGTACTCAGTCACATGTCTCAGCTGAGAGCCTTCAAACACACCATGTACAGATGGGCCTTAGCACATGGGACTCAGTCTCAAATCATCTGGTCCAGGGGTTCTCACTCTTTTTTGTGTCATGGACTCCTTCTCGAGAATCATGTTTTTAAGTACATTAAATGGGTAGATAAATAGAGCATCCATTAACCACTTATTATATACCAGGCACTGTGTTGGTACATATAATAAATCAAATAGATAGGATTACCAAAGAAACTAACTACATTGAAATGCAGTTATCTAAATATCTAAAGATTTTCAAGACCAAGTTCACAGACCACTGATTAAGAGGCCATGACCTGGTCCAATCCTTTCCAATCCTCTTCCCTGAAAAAGAAATGAGGGCCCAGTGTGAGGAAGTTCCTTGCTTGAGTTTGCCCCGGGACTTAGACCTCATGGATTGGCAGCTTGACCAGGTCCAGATCCATGCCTCTGTGTGAGTGCCACAGGTTGAGTTCCAGTTCTGGGGTCTGGTGCTCTGTTACAACCTCCTTATCAGCCTAATTGCCTTAAAAGGCCCTTTCACTTCTCACCTCTCTGGGCAGCTCCATTTGGCATCGGCTGCCTGTGTTTGTGCATTGATGCAGAAGCTTCCCCAATTCAGCATCAAAGTGGGTAACCTTGACAGTTAAACAGAAAGGCCATATATGCTCGCCCATAACCACTATGGCAGATGGAGGGAGGGGGAGGCCTGGGGCCCTCGGAGACTGGAGCACACAACCTGGCATTGGACTGAAATCCATCTTGGGCAATTCTGGATATTTTATACTGTGTAGCTAGCCTCCCCAACTAGATTCAATTTAATCCAATCCAAGAGATTGTTATAAAACTCCTACTATGGGTTAGACACTGTTAGGAGCTAGAGACCAAAAAGACAAAAGTGGAAATAGCCCCTGTCCTCAAGGAGCTTATGTTCTATTCAAATGAGGTAATATTTGTAAAGGGCTTAACACAGTGCCTGAAATATAGTAGGGACTTAACAAATGCTTATTCCTTTCACTTCTGTATTAGACTGTAAGTGCTCTGGGGACAGAAATTGTGTTTCTGACTCTTTTTGTATCAGGTACCATGCCTAGCATGGCATGTGCTACCTTGGCTAGACTTATAACATCGGAGACAGGATGGGGATGAGGAAACCCAGTGAAGATAAACACAATGAATGCCTGGAAAGGAGACTCCTCTCAGATGCCTCAGGCATACCACTGCCACATCCCCATACCCCCACGGGCTGGGCATCGCTGAAAGGATCCCTACCACTCCCATGGTACTGTGGATTTTAGACATCACTTACTTTATGCTGCTCAACCTTCTTTGAGGGACCTTCAGCTAGAGAAGAAAAAGGAAACCCCTTGCCTTTTCTCTCTCCCTCACACTTTGTGGTGGATGCAGTGGAAATGACCAGTCCCAAGTCACACAGCCAACTTGATTTTCCCCAATTTGGGACCATCGGCACTGTGGGATACACCTAACGTGACACCTAGGTCCCAGCCTGGCTGGGCAATGACAGCATCAAGCTCGTTGAGCCAGAAGGCAGAAACAGGATAAAGACATGATCCAAATTCCATTCTTTGCCTTAACTGGTCTATGGGGTACATTCCTAGCCTGCCTCTAAAGGCATGATTGCCACCAGGTTCCATTTTTCCTGGTACCTCAAATCACTTTCTTCACTGGCCCGGCCATCATAAGATGGAGAATGTGGATGTCCTCACTCTGCTGTAAAGTTACTGACATCAAGACCCTTCTCAACAGGAAGATAGCTATTTTGGGGCTGCCCACCAGGCATTAGAACATTGGTTCTCCAAAGGTGCTCTGGGAAGGCACTGTAGATACAAAAGAGTCCCTTGCCAGTAATCTGGTGACTGGTCTCTTGGACTGGTAACTGAGAGTAATTAATATTTATACAGTGCCTAGCACAGGACTGAGCATATAATATTCATTCAATAAATACATATTGATTGATTAATTGACTATATCTGTGCTTCGCTTTCTTGGGGGAATGAATAATTTACTTCTGACATCCTTCACTGGTGTCTCATCCAAAAGCTCTGCTGTTCTTGCCATTTGTACTGGAGCCTCTCCTGTTCCCCCACCCCAGCCCTGCAAGCAGTAGCACCACTAGCTGCCCAGTTGGGTAATGCTCTCCCCAGCCCTCAAAGCTAGCCAGTCTTCATCATGTATATGTTTCACAGGTACTGTATTTGGGTCTCCTCTGTAGCCCACCAGGAGAATGTAAGTGCTTCGAGGGAAAAGACTGTTTGCTGTGTGGTTTTTTATCCCTAGGACCAAGCACCATGTCCAGCATATAATATGTGCTTAATAAATGTCTGTTGGATTGAACTGAAATGAAACGAAATCTCCCACCCCTTAGTCCTTCTTGACTCAAATTACCATTTCATTTACCTGTTAAAATGTATACACACACACACACACACACACACACACACACACACACACACACACTAAGATGTAATCTCTTCAGAGAGCAGAGAGCTTTGTTTTTGTCTTTATATATCCATCATGTAACATGGTACTAGGCACAATAGGATCATAAGTCTAGAACTGGAAGGGGCCTTAGAGGTCATGTTGTCCAACCCCACTGGTACTGAATTGAATTGAATAGCCCTAATCAGTCTTTCAATCTCCAAATTACGACGTATTGCTTACCTATTTTGAACAGTATATGCCCACAGTATGATGCAAACTCCTTGTGGGCAGAGATTATTTCATTTTTTTTTGTAACCCCTCTCATAACTAGCACAATGCTTGGCACACAGAAGGGGTTTAATAAATATTTGCTGAATGAATGGGTGGATGAGTGAGATGGGAATCTCCTTCAGGGTCAAGTAAGCATGAGTGGATAGACCAAGAGATCTTTGGCTTTATCAAACTGGTCTATGGAATGGAAAAGCAGGACAACTATTGCATGAAGGAGCCATTTAGCATCCTTTCCACCCTGCCCAAATGAGGTTGGAATGCCATGCCAAATAAGGCCCTGCTCTAGCAGAAACAGCACTCATTGGACTGGGAATCAGAAGACGTTGAGTCTAGCTCTGATACCACCAACCACTACCTTGGTGTGTGGCCCTTGAGAAATGTCCATCCCTGCTCCAGGTCTCATTTTTTGAATATTAAGACATTCGATAAGGGGGTTGAACTAAATGATCTCCCAAATCCCTTTCAATTCAGATACTATATGACTTAGGTCATTAGGTGAACAAAGTACAATTCAGGGGCAAAACAAAATCAGATATAGCATTGCAAACATCACCCATCCTTCTCTCCCCCTCCCCCACATACAGACACCCATTCACACCTATACCCATCTCTCACCTTCCAGCATTCCAATGACCATTAGCTACCTCCCTAGTGTTTCAAGAAAATGTTTCCATTTGAAAACACTATTTGCAGCCTCTGATTATTCAAGGTAATGACAGACACAGAGAGCTGAGATCTAGTTTATCCGAAAGCTCCTTATGGTAAATGACAGTTTCACCTTGCCATGGTAATGGCAGACACAGATGGCTGAGATCCTCAGTTTGTCCAAAAACCCCTCACGGTAAATGACAGTTTTATCTTGCCATGGTAATGGCAGACATGGATAGATGAGATCCTCAGTTTATCCAAAAACCCCTCACGGTAAATGACAATTTCATCTTGCCATGTAATGGCAGACACAGATAACTGAGATCCTCAGTTTATCCAAAAACCCCTCACGGTAAATGACAGTTTTATCTTGCCATGGTAATGGCAGACACAGATAGCTGAGATCCTCAGTTTATCCAAAAACCCCTCATGGTAAATGACAGTTTTATCTTGCCATGGTAATGGCAGACACGGATAGCTGAGATCCTCAGTTTGTCCAAAAACCCCTCACGGTAAATGACAGTTTTATCTTGCCATGGTAATGGCAGACACGGATAGCTGAGATCCATAGTTTATCCTAAAGTCCCTCATGGTAAATGACAGTTTCACCTTGCCATGGTAATGGCAGACACGGATAGCTGAGATCCACAGTTTATCCAAAAACCCTTCACAGTAAATGATAGTTTCACCTTCCCATGGTAATAGCAGACACAGATAGCTGAGATCCTCAGTTTGTCCAAAAACCCCTCATGGTAAAGGACAGTTTCACCTTGCCATGGTAATGGCAGGCACAGATAGCTGAGATCCTCAGTTTATCCAAAAACCCCTCACAGTAAATGACAGTTTCACCT
>CM053775.1:7710677-7744652 GCA_028658325.1 Potorous gilbertii
AATGGCAGACACGGATAGCTGAGATCCACAGTTTATCCAAAAACCCTTCACAGTAAATGACAGTTTCACCTTGCCATGGTAATGGCAGACACGGATAGCTGAGATCCTCAGTTTGTCCAAAAACCCCTCACAGTAAATGACAGTTTTATCTTGCCATGGTAATGGCAGACACAAATAGCTGAGATCCTCAGTTTGTCCAAAAACCCCTCACGGTAAATGACAGTTTTATCTTGCCATGTTAATGACAGACATGGATAGATGAGATCCTCAGTTTATCCAAAAACCCCTCATGGTAAATGACAGTTTCATCTTGCCATGGTAATGGCAGACACAGATAGCTGAGATCCTCAGTTTATCCAAAAACTCCTCACGGTAAATGACAGTTTCATCTTGCCATGTAATGGCAGACACAGACAGCTGAGATCCATAGTTTATCCTAAAGTCCCTCATGGTAAATGACAGTTTCACCTTGCCATGGTAATGGCAGACACGGATAGCTGAGATCCACAGTTTATCCAAAAACCCTTCACAGTAAATGACAGTTTCACCTTGCCATGGTAATAGCAGACACAGACAACTGAGATCATCAGTTTGTCCTAAAACCCCTCACGGTAAAGGACAGTTTCACCTTGCCATGGTAATGGCAGACACGGGTAGCTGAGATCCACAGTTTATCCAAAAACCCCTCACAGTAAATGACAGTTTCACCTTGCCATGGTAATGGCATACATGGATAGCTGAGATCCTCAGTTTATCCAAAAACCCTTCACGGTTAATGACAGTTTCAACCTCCTCTTCTATCAACTGTGACCAGAGCTACTACCAAGTGGCAAAAGAATTTTGTTTCCTGCCCCTCTCCCTTGAACCACCCTCTAAGGAAGTTACAAATTAGCAGGAATATGGCAAATCCTATGCTGTAATCATTTCCAATCTGGAAGCATAGCCCCGAAATCATAGAGGGTAGAGGCTAAATTCCACTCCAAGATCATTTTCAACCAGCCTGCCAGAGCCTCTACTTGAGTAGGACTCTGAGTGAATGAAGCAAGTGGGGCTAATAAGGCAGAATATCTTGTGGCTCAGACCTCTCACCTCAATTTTAATGGAAAAAATTGTAGGGTCCATCAGTGAGTCAATGCCCTGTAGAGCTTTGGAGGAAGTCCTATTCTGGTTACTGCTCTTTGGGTGTTGCTAGCAAATGAAACTGCTGCCTCTTTTACTCCATTTTCCCTTAAAATGTCCCTGTAGGACATTTTGGATGAAACATGTAGGTGAAACTTGTAGGTGAAACATGGAGGCCAGGGCAGAAATGCCCTGGCACCATGCCACCCTCGAGGGCAGCATCCAGGAATGGCCACCTTGGCTCTTGAGCCTCAAAAGGGCTACCTTAACAAGCTCCACTTGCCCAGGCTGGTGGGGGATGGTTAACAAACAAAGGGGCTCAGTCCAGGCAGCCCAGAGGGCTCCCCATACTCACCTCTGGTAGGGGCATCCCATTGATGATCAGGTCAGGCTGCTGGGCGCTCTGCACAGTAAAGGTATGATGGTAGATGTTGTTGGAGCCTGCATTCCGACCACCCTGGTTCTCCACGTTCATAAAGGTGCTCTCGGAGCGTCGGCAGCCCAGTGGCAGAGTCTGCTGATGGTAGTCGAAGTAGTTGAGGGACGATGTCAGGGAGGAGCAGCTGACCACATTCATCTTGTCATTCTCCTCCACGTCCCGGGGCACCAGTCGGATGTCATTCTTGTTGATTTTCTTCTTCTTACTCGATTTTTTCTGGTGCCCATAGGAGTACTCAGCAATCCTGTGTGACAGAAAACGCAAAGTGAGCCTCTTGTGCTACCTGGCAATATGCCCTGAGTGATAAACAGCAACCACCCAAAGGGCTTTGCTCCTCCGACAGCTCAATTTCTTCTTTGCACCCATTACGTCGAGTTGCTTCCTCCTGGTGCTTCTGGCATATGAAAATCAGCCAGGGACCACAAAGTTTGCAGGCCAAATTTATTGCCTCCCCTTCTTCCATTTTGAATTTGCTAGTTATAATTTGGCAGGGGGGAAAGGGAGCCCACGGGAAAGATACAACACAATGCTCAGATGCTCAAATCTGTGAACTGCCACCGGGCCTGAGAGAACCTACGAGTGGAAGGACAGATATGGGGATGAAGGAAAGGGAAAATGAACCCAGTGATTAATAACCCCCCCCCCCATTGGGATATCAGACATTTCACTTCCTCTGTCATTGACCACTGGTCAGCCAAGCATATCTGGAGTGCCCCATAGTGACAGCAATGGGTGCCAGGCCACAGTCCCATCCCCCTCCCACCCTCCGCCCACCCCCGTGTCTGCCAGCCCACGGTGGCTTGAATGGGGAGCAGTGTCTTTTGTACCTGGTCCCGGTAGGCTCCGTTTCTCCCCTGCTTTTGTGCCTTCCTCCCTGTTCCCAGGAGAAACAGAGCCGCAGACCCTCCACTTGCCGTTTGGGCCTTTTTATGAAATGGCAGAAGAGGCGAGGAATGGCTAGACAGCTGCTGCAAGAGAATGTCAAGGTTAGTGCATTCAGCAGCAGGCTTCTCACTGAGGCAGACCTACAGACAGTGGGACTGGAAACGGAACAGAGAGAACTCAATTCGATTCAACTCACACAGACCCAGACAGACAGAGACAACACAGCAGCTCTTGGGCCACTTAGCAAAGGAGAGGCATTCAGGTGGGGCCAGATTCTCCAAACCGTTTATTACTTTATACAGCACGGGACTTCTCATTGTTTTGAAATGCAATCTCTGTATGGTATTAAGTAAAAAGAGCAGGGCCGATAAATAATACAGGTTTTCTCTTCCAAGGAAAAAGAAGGTGGCAACAGTCTCACTCTCCAAATGGAATTGTCTGCCTACAAAAAGGAAGGAGAATTCACACAGCTATTCCATCCATAACATCTCCCAAGTCTCATCAACGAATTCGAGGTGGGAGGTGGGGGCTGCCAGAAGATATCGAGAGACCCCTAAGGCCGCCCAGAAAGGAAAGGCCAGATCTTGGAGCCCAGCTTGCTGAGGAGCCCAAGCAGTGGACAGTAGGAGAGGGAAAGGACGGCCACCTGGGCATGGCCCACACCTCGAGCTGAGAAGCTCCCGGCATCCTCCTCAAGCCTCTCCGCGGTCTGGGCAGACAGGCAGTGAGAGCACATCGATGCTGCAGGGCTAGGACTGGTGGAGGAGGGGGAGCGTGAAGGGGGCACCCCAGGATCTCGACCTTTATAAAAAATGCAGATAGATACAGATATGGAAGCATCCTTGCCCGGAATCACTGGGCAGCTGCAGTTGTTTTGCTCACCTAGGCTGGGCAGCCTGGCAAAGGGGCATTCACAGTACTCAGCAAAGGCATCCTGGGCACTGCCCTTTATTTATCAGTCATGGCACCGAACTGTACTTCGTTAATCCCCAGCCATCCCGAGTCGCAGAGTGCTTGTCTTAAGAGGGGAGAGGGTTGAGGGGAGGGAGAGGGTAGCCCAGACGAGTGTTTGCCTGGGGCAATCAGCCTGTCTCTCTCTGTCTCTCTGTCTCTGTCTCTGTCTCTCTCTGTCTCTCTCTCTCTCTCTCTCTCTCTCTCTCTCTCTCTCTCTCTCTCTCTCGCTCTGTCTCTAGATTCTTATTTGTTTGGCAAAGGGCTCAGACACTCCCTCACTTTGTGCTGGGTGGGCAGGGCCCTGGGTTCCCATCACCTGCCCCTACTGCGGGCCAGATACAACTTTGGAGAAGCCCTATCCTTCCCGGCTGCCTGGCCTCAGGCCCGGGCCAGGGGCAGTTGCAGCCACAGCAGCGGTGGCGGCTAGGTCCTACCCAGATCTCTCCGCCCCACAGGGCAGAAGCAGAGTCGAGGCCACTTCCCTCCTAACAGGATTAGCCCCAGTTCAGAGGCGATGCCGCAGCTGCTCCTTTATGGGCCCTCATTGATATCCATGGGGGTACGCCTCTGTCGGGCTAACTCGGGCTGCTCGGTCTCTAAGAGCCCATTCGGACCCAAGTCGCCCCGCTGCCCCTCCGCCGCCGCTGTCTCGGACCCTGGCCAGGACCGCTTCGGATTGCTTGCTGCATACGTCAAGCACAGATGGTCAAACTGAGATCCAGGAGAAATGCTTGTGTGGCAAAGTGCGAGCACACACACACCTGCGGGGTCCGGGCGGGCCGGGGGAAGGGGGAGGGGGAGGACACAGGAACCCAGCAGCCATTTACATCAAACTCTGAAAACCTCTTTAAAAAAAAATTTTTTGATTTGGTGATGCTGTAAAAAATAATAAAATAATAAACACCGGCTTTGAAGAATCCGCATAAGAGTATCTGGGGTTACCCTCTAATTCGTCTATGGATCATGAAATCTTATTTCTTCTATGATTTCTCTGTGTTTCCACCTTTCTCTTGGCCCATTGCATTCCCACCCCACCCCCACCCCCACCAGCGCCACATACGCACCCCTCAGAAGACTCTGTACGGTACACAAGTATCAATAGTGGCATTCTCTGGTGGGGGCTCCAAGCTAATAATGCCTCTACCTTGCAAGCGTCACCAATTTACGCTGGAGGGGAGTTGCCCCCCCCCACCAGCTCGCTGTCGTTATAATTAATGACAATAACAATAACCATATAGATGCAAAAAGGAAAGTGCTATCAGCCGCTTTGGTGTTTGGGCAACACCCCAGCAAAGCACCCAGATCTTTGTGCGAAAACTGTTCCCTTCGCATCCAGCTTTTCGCTTCGGCTAAGCACAGACGCCAGGCTCTCCAACATCCCAGCTCCTTCCCTCCTCCCCCCTCCCCTCCCCCGTTCCAGCTCAAACTCCCAGCCCTCCTTCTCCCTCCCAGGCACATCCTCTCCACCCGGACTGGGCAGCTGGCAGACCTGGCCCAAAGCTAGGCTCCGTCGCTGGTACGGGGCTGCTGGGGCTCTGCACATTTGATTTTTTTGAAAGGAAACTATTCCTTTTCTTTCTCTATTTTTTTCTGCCATAACTTCGTGGAGACAGCTGTGCAAATTTTAGAAAGATAATTGCTTCTGTGCTTATTATCATTATGACAGAATGCAAACAGTAAACGACTGTCTTACAGCAAAGTGTCAGAACCAGAGAATTGATCCCCCCAGGCTGGGACAAACCTTTTTCTGCCTTCAAAAAAACATAGTATTTAAGTAAACTTGATGCATTTGTGGATTTTTTTTTTTGGTAAAGCAGTTTGTCTAAACACAGAGACGTACAAACATCATCACCATCACTACAACAAAGGGAGGGGGGAGGGTCAGGTGCGGTTACCTGCAGTTGTAGGTCCTGATTTCCTTGTTGTCCCTCTTACATTTCACTGCCACGAAGATCATGGTGACGAAGAGGATGGCAGCGATAGATCCCAGGGCAATGATGAAAATCAGAGACAGATTAACAGACCCTACGGACTCTTGGGCATCGAGGGTCGGGGACAGATAGATCAAGACCAGGGCAGAGGCTGACAGGGAGGTCTTGCCATGGTCATGGGCGACCACGATGATCTCGTAAGTGGTCTTGGAGCTGTCCCCGAAGGTCCGGGTGGTTCGGATCTCGCCGTTGGCTTGATCGATCACAAAGAAGCCCCGGTCGCCTTCGGTCATGTCATAGGTGACCCTTCCATTCTCGCCCTCATCATAGTCATCAGCCTTGACCACGGTCACCAGGTAGCCCACACCAGCGTTTCGGGGGATGTAGACTTCGGCGGTGCCGTTGACTAGGGGCGGCGCAGTGATCACCGGGGTATTGTCATTCACGTCGAGGACTATGACCCTGACGGTGGCGTTGCTCTGCAAGGAAGGATTGCCCCCGTCTTTGGCCAACACCTTGAACTCGAAAGCTTTGGTCTGTTCGTGGTTGAAGGAGCGCAGGGCGTAGATGTCCCCCGAGTTGGGGTTGATGGACACGTACGTAAAGACGGGCATGTCTCGCACCTGCGAGGGCACAATCTGGTAGGAGACACTGCCGTTGAGGCCCAAGTCCGGGTCCCTGGCCGAGACCGATAGCAGATAGGCCCCAGGGGTGTTATTCTCCTGCACTATGACTTGGTAGTAGGCCTTGGAGAAGTGTGGGTGATTGTCGTTTTCGTCAGTGATCTTGACGGTGAAGGACTTGGTACTCTGGAGAGAGGGCACGCCGCCGTCTCGAGCCTGTATAGTAAGGTTGTACTGGTCCCTTTGCTCGCGGTCCAGGCGCCCGTCCACCAGGATGGTGGAGAAGCTCTCGTACTCCTGGAGGCGGAAGGGCACGTTGCCCAACAAGCGGCACTGAACCCGACCGTTGACCCCCGAGTCTCGGTCGGACACCCGCACCAGCGCAATCACGTAGCCCGGCGGGGCACTCTCACTCACCTCCACCAGTTCACTGTTGACCGAAAGCAGGTTGATGACCGGCGCGTTGTCGTTGACGTCCAGTATGCTCACAGTGACCTTGCAATGGGCCGGGATAGAGTTGGGTCCCAAGTCCTTGGCCTGCACGTCCAGCTCATACACGCGGCCCTGCTCGTAGTCGATGGCGCCGCTCACCGAGATCAGACCACTGTGCGGGTCGATCTGGAAGAGGCCACGGGCCTTCTCGTTGACAAAGCCGTAAAAGGAGTAAACCACCTCGCCGTTAGTGCCCTCGTCGGGGTCGGAGGCGTTGAGGTGGATGACTGGCGTGTTGAGGGGTGCGTTTTCGGGGACACTCACCGAGTAGGTAGGTTCCGGAAACACCGGGTTGTTGTCGTTGGAGTCGATCACCTTGATGCTGAGCCCCACGGTGCCCATGCGCGGCGGGTCGCCACCGTCCAGGGCTGTGATGCGGTAGTTGTAGTGGGCCTGGGTCTCACGGTCCAAGTTTTTCTCCACCACCAGCTCGGCGAAGCGGGAGCCGTCGCCGCGGGTCTTCACCTCCAGGCCAAAGAGGTCATTGGGCGTGATCTCGTACGTTTGCACACCGAAGCTGCCCGAGTCTGGGTCGTAGGCGCCGTCCAGCGGGATGCGCGTGCCGGGGCTCGCGGTCTCGGAGATCTCTAGCTCTATCTGCGAGTCGGGGAAACTGGGCGTGTTGTCGTTCAGGTCCTTAATCTCCACCTTGACCACGCAGATCTCCATGGAACTGGACATCACCTCCAGGGAGATCACGCACTTGGGGCTCTGGTGGCACAGCAGATCCCGGTCGATTTTCTGTTTGGTGACCAGCATCCCCGAGTTGGGGTTGATGTCCACCAGGTGGGGGGCCGAGTTGGAGACCACCCGGAAAGCGGGCTGCCGAGCGTCCAGCAAAAAGCCGGCTTCTCGGGCATCTTTGGCGACATTTGCGATCACTGTCCCCGCTCTCTGCTCCTCCTCTACTGAGTATTTTAAGTTAATCAAAGATGCCGCCTGGGTCCACAGCAAAGCTTCGAGGAGGAGCATGGGGAAAAAAGAATCCATTTTTCTTGGCTCCGTGACTCCTTTTCGCGGGCTCCCCTTCAGTTGGCTGGTTGGTCTGCCTGTTGATTTTTATTTTTGCCTTTATTTTGTTTCTATTCTCTTTTTTAGGCGGGGAGGAAGGAGGCGAGGAGAAGAAGCAGAGAAGATGGGTCCTGCCGAGCAGGACGAAAAAGAATCAGGAGGCGAACCAAACGCTTGGGACGTGGAAAGGCTGGGAAAGACAGGGAGAGGAGGCAGAAATAGGGCGAGAGCTAGCGCGCTGGCTCAGCTTTTCTCGATCCCGACTGCCCAGCTAGTCAATTTCACCCCCGCTTCAGTTGCAGTCCCTTTAAAGTTAGAGGCGATCAACGGCTCCCCAAATCGGAAGCGAAAAGAGAAACGTTGGAGGCACAGGGGAGCACAGAGGTTTCTTCTGGCTGGTCCAAGGAACAGCCGAGTCAAAACCAGAAGTTACCGAAACAAACGGCAAGCTAAAACACAGTCAAGAGCACAGCCACAGAGCCCCGCGCACACACACACAGTCACTGTATATAAGATTTAGATGTCTTTGCACCTGGCATGCGCAAATATCTTCCCCCCTCCTCAAAAATGCACAAATCTTACTGCAGAAAACAGGTACACTTTAAGCGCGTCCTTATGACTTGGTCTGTCTGGGTGCTGGTTTTGTTTTTAAGATAGATAAATAGATTTTGGTTAATGTCAGGAGAATGGGGAGGGGAGGGAAGCCGCGTCTGTGGATGAGGTTGACTGAAAGTCCCGCACACGCTGGGGCTTCTCAAGCCGCTTCCGAGTCTCGGGGCTCAGGCCAGGGGGCAGGGGAGAGGCTGCGGTAGCGGCTGCTCTCGTTCGCAAAGGGATCTTCCTATGCTCCTCGGTCCGTTTCCACAGACAGGAGGGCCGCCAGCAGGGAATCGCCCCTAACGAGTCAAAGGGCAGCGGGTGGCTGCGATCTGGCAATCAAAGTTACCACCGTCGCACCCCGGCGCGCACTCCCCCCACCACCTCAAGTTTTTGAGCCAACTGCCAGGAGATTTGCCCGAGGAAATCAAAGTCTCAGTTCTTTCAAATAGCTGGGGTGGGTGGGGGATAAGGTGAGTAGGGCGATCGGAGAGGGAGGATGGAGAAGTAACAATGATATGAATTGGCACAGAAAGTCTAAGATACCGCAGATATGGGCTCGCCTTCTACCTCGGGCTCCGGTGGTGTGGGTGCGAAATAGGCGTAGCAGCTGCCAGATCAAATACCCCAAAGCTCATCCTCCTCTCGCAAGCATCCGGTTCTACGCACGGCTACCCCAGGCTACCGCGGCTCACTCTCTCCCTCGTCCCCTCGCTCTCGCAGCCAAAGTTTACTTCCCAGGCCCGGGTTCCTTTCGTTCGGCTCTCTCCGGGCTCGCGGAAAGCGTGCTTCCCCGCGCTCTCTCTAGGTATCTGTGTGTGTGTGTGTGTGTGTCTGCGTGTGTGTGTGCCTGTGTGTGAAGGAGCTGAGGATGCTGCTGGTACCCGGCGGAGAGATCTTTAAGTTCTTACAAAATCTCAGGCAGCCAGAATGGCTAGGACCAGCAGTTGGGGACCGTTTGCGGGTGCGTTTAAAAATCCCACCCGGCACTGCCGTGCATTTGCGCGTATGAGCTATCCTGCTAGAGCCTCTCCCCTCTCCCGCTGTCTCTCTCTGTGTGTGTGTCTCTCTCTGTCTGTCTCTCTACCACCTCGCCGATGCCGATGCCGCCTATGCCGCCGTCGCCTCCGCCGCCACTGCTACTGCTGCTGCTGCTGCTGCCGCCGCCGCCGTAGCCTCCTCCTCCTCCTCCTCCTTTGCTGTTCCTCCTCCAGTTGCCGCAAACTACTGGCCGCGGAATCTGGAGAGAGGGCTTGCTGGAGCCGGAGCTACGCCAGGCTGGAACCAATCAGCAAACGGCAGGACGTGTTTCTGGCTAGAGGGGCGGGGCCGGCTCGCCGAAGGGGAGGAGCCAAGAGGGAAAAACTTACACACAGAGAAGTGGTACCCAAGCCGGGAGGGGCTCGGTTGGAGCGCCGCAGTTCATCCTCTGGATGAACCGCTCGCCGCCCCTTTCTCTGGCGATGCTGAGAAAAGATTTGGGGTATATGGTATTTTTCCCATCATTTTAATGAGACACCTCTCCTTCCTCTTCTCTATCTTTTTTCTTCCTCGCTCCCTTTTTCCTGGCTCTCTTGTCTCTAGACTTGAGGTGGGGAAAAACAGCGGCGGGAGGGATGCGGGACGAGAGAGAGAGAGAGAGAGAGAGAGAGAGAGAGAGAGAGAGAGAGAGAGAGAGAGAGAGAGAGTCACTGGTCTGGCTCTGAGGTTTGTGGTTTTGTTTAGTTTTTTAACTTGGATCTTCTTTATGGAGAGCTAGGGTTGGAAAGGCTGTGATCGCTGAAAGCTTGGTCCTGCTGTCCACTCCCCAACCCCCCTTCCATTACTTCCATCCCTCCCCACCCTCAGCCAGGGCAAATGCGGAGATGCCAGTAACTAAAGCTGCACTTCTTGATCCGTTCTCCCACTTGTTCGTCACCTAATGAAATATATGTCGGGGAGCTTTGGGGGAGCAGCTGCTATATGTGCATATGTGTGTCTGTGTATGAGTGGGGGGGGGGGTTGTCTATATCCGTCTGAAATGTAGCTTCCTATAAATAAGCCATGTTCCAACAAGTCGATGGAGTCCAGGCCAGGAAAGACAAATCTAGTATCGACCCTTGATCCCCCAGCAGGAGCACTGCTCTGCCTGTGCGCCCATCGGCTAGTCCTTGCCAGGGAGGTCTGGGCTCGATCGGCGTGGTCAGCAGGCTCAGGGGCCCACTCCCCACCGGGCGCGGAAGGACAGAGCTGGAATAGATAACTAATGACATCAGTGCGCCCCAGTGAATGTGCCCCAATAAACGTAGGCGGCGGCGGCCGGGTTCAGGGTGGGGGACCTCTTCATCTTTGCTTAGGGACCTTAATTAAGGTCATTAGTTGCAGGAATAAGAAACACTCGGGGCAAGAAATTGTCTGTCCAACTGCAAGAGCAGGGTCCAGACGGGGCGGGGGAGGGGGGATTTCTTCATCCTACCCAGACTCGGCTCTGAGCCTTGAACTCCGGCACCCCAGAGCAAGGAAGAGGCTGGGTGGGACGTTTAGACAGCTAGGTGAGCAAACTCGTAATTAGCCCAAACAAAAATCAACCCAAGGTTTTGTCTCCGTAAGAAGACTCACTTTCACCCTTAAAGGGACAATCCGAAGGTAAATTGGACACATCGTGGTCTTAAAAACCTGCCATCTCCTAGCAGCCCTCCTCCCTCTGCAGCCTCCTCTCCCTTCTCCCCCCACCTGGATCATCAGCTTCTCGCTGTGGGGAGGGGAGGGGTGAGGAAAGGACAAACGAAGCTCACTTCTAAGGAAATCTCTTCACCTCAGGGCGGAGACCCCCCCCCCCCACCGCAGAGCACACGGGCGGCGTCGAAGAGTCTGTCGTGGAGGGGTGCAGGGTCGACGAGAAGCGAGGGGCTCTGGTAGGCACAACCTAGGGCAGGAAGTAGCTAGCGCAGGAGCCACTAAGCGAAGGCGCCGGCGGGGAGCTCCCCCTTTGGGTGGGTGGGTAGGGGCGCAGATTTCGGGCTGAAGCATCCTGGCAGTGGCCCAGGCACCAGCAGAACCATAGCGGGGGGAGCAAGAGCCCAAGGAAACCGACAGGACTGGGGCCCGGGAGGAATGGGAACTAGCAAGGGTGAGGAGGGAAAAGAAGAGTTTAGGGACCAGCAGGGACGAGGCTGGGGGTGGAGGTGAAGGGACAGCGGCGATTGTGGGCTCTGCAAAGCCGAGAGAGCTCTTTTTCCCTCTGGATCAGAGTTGCTTACCTTTGCTGGGAGTGGGGAGGAACAAAGAGCATTTAGCAGTAATTAAAAAGGCCTCAACTCCGCCCCACCCACCACCACCAAAACCTTTGCGGGGGATCTAGGGGTGTGATCCCCGGATCCTGCTATTTCTGTGATTGGCGTCTCCCTAAAACAGATCTGGGGCTCGCTCTCGGAACAGGGCCGTTCGCAGCCTGCTAAAATGTTTGCATGCTCTGCATAGAGGCTTTTAGCCGTAAACTTTAAGGCGAGCTGTTCCCCTTTGAGTTAAAAAAAGGATGCTGCTGCTTCCTTGTGGCAAAGCCTGTCAGGAACCCGCTGATCGATAAAAGTAAACTGGCGCCTCCAGGATTTGATTGAGCTGGAGAAAATAGTCTGAATAGGAGTCTTGCCCATTAACAATCCCCCAGGTCAAGAAGCAATGGGAGAATTACTCAGGTAAAAAATGATTAACATTGCAGCTGGGCTTTAAAGAGATGCACGCCCCCAGAGGAGGAGGCAGCCGCCCCTCTGCCCGCAGGGAGAGCTTGGAGAAAGACTAGATTCGACTGTCTTATCAAGACAACGTGGAGAATTCCATTCAAGTTCAACGTCCTTGCTGTAGCACGCTGACTGCAGAGACCCTCGGCTCCTCGGTTAAAGACCTGTACCCTTCCTCCCCGCCCCTGCAGGGAGGGCAAAGGGCTGTCGCCCAGTGCACCTCTTCCCGAAACTGCGATCACCATCAGGGAGAGCCCCTTGGCAGACTGGGCCTAGGGACCCTCGGTCCCCAAAGAGAAGGCTGCGTGGATGGGGAAGGGGACTCAGTGATTTCATTTAGCTTCTCGGACACTCGCAGGCCCCCCTTTTCCCAGTCACGAGCCCGCCGTAAGTAATAGCCGCCAAAGCACCAGCCCCTCTCCCCTATCAAGTCTTCCCGCGGAATCAAAGAACTCTGGATGTTTCATCCCTAGACTGGAGCGAGCCCGTTGACTGTCTCAGGCCCCCCAAAGTCCCTTCCTAATATATGTTTTGTTTGGTTTTTGCTTTTCTTCTCGGACCCAACACCGCCACTGGGCGTTTAAGAAACGCTGGCCCAAAGAAAGTTGTCTGCTGTGCTGTAGGTTCCGCTGGCTTGGGTCCGGGAGGGGGTGGGGGCTCGATGCTTCTTTCGAATCACAAGAGGGCCATCTAGCGACCTTTATGAGTATTACTCTTTGTTGGTTTTTTTGTTTTGGTTTGGATTTTTTTCCTCCAGCAGCAGCCGAAGACACAGGGCTCTCTGTCCACACTGCAGTGCTGAGAGCCTGGAGGAGGCCTCTGGGCGACGGCAGGTCTCTCCAGTCACTTGAGGCTGGGAGTGAAAATTAGAAAAGAGACTTTGGACTTGGAGATGTCAGCCGTGCCACGAAAATAGTGCCGACTGCTAAAAAGGCCTTCATTGCAAAGGACAGAGCTCTCACTGCAGTAAGTGGGAAGCGCCTGTTTCAGTGTCCATGGCTGCTCAGAAAACAGGAGGCCGGAAGAGGTGACTCCAGGGGGGTGAGGATCACTGGCTCTGAGGGAGGACTTGGGAGGAACCTCGACATGGGTAGCCATCCACAACTGCTCTGCTCTCCCCACGGCTGTAGTAGGCCTTTGTCTGACACTAACTGAGTTCCACTGCATTTTAGAAGCCTCGCCCATACACCGTGGATAAGCTAGGAGGGGCTTTAAGAAAGAAAGAAAGCTGTGACGCAAGCCAGAAGAGCTTGAGTTCCAATCCTGTCCCTGTGGCTTGGGCCCAAAACCTCCCTGTCCTCACTGTCATATGGAGACAATGAGCCTTTCACCAAGGCAAGTTTGAGGGTAGAGATTCTTCATGTCTGCCTAGGTCGGTTGGAGGAGTTACTGAATAAAATACTTGTTGAATTGAATTTCACTGCAATCAGGTAAGAGCTTATATTGTGATGATCTGCATCCAGGCCACTTACTGTTGTAGATCTACTTACCTTTGCACATTTCCAACTGGACTGTCAAATCCTTGGGGAGAGTACAGTGTGGCTCCTGGTGCCTGCCACAAATCCAGGCACACAGGAGCTGCTTCCTTGATGTCTGGGAAGGAAGGAAGGAAAGAAGGAAGGAAGGAAGGAAGGAAGGAAGGAAGGAAGGAAGGAAGGAAGGAGATGGTAATCAATTGAAGATTTTTTTCCCTGATTCCTGTTTTCTTTCCAGGATCAATGGTACAAGAAAATAAGAATTCATTTAATAAACATTTACCATATGTAGAATTTGATGTTACAGGTTCTGGGGGACACACTTTGCTCTTGAGGGTGACTTGTCCCTTTTTCAAGGCACACTCTCACTTGAACCCTGTATTTGTGGACAATCAAGGAAAGTTTTCTAATCCGTATTTATAGATGAGAAAATTAAGGTGAGAGAGATTAAGCAACTTAATGAGGGTGATCTTATCACAGGAAGAGCTAAGTTTGGCTCAGCACAATGTCTAACATACTAGTGGGCATACATTTCACCACTAGTGGACACTACTGACTAAATGCCTAATTGACTCTATTTCTCTTTGAGGGCCCAGTCCTGGCAAACACATGTTCACCCTCCTAGTTATATTCTCCACACAACACCAGAGGGCTCAGAGATGGTGATGGCAAGCTCTCCATGACTCACAGAAAGCCATCAACCTCCATGGTCTAGTTATGCCCCTTTTGTGGGTGGTAGTGTGGGTGGGGGGGGGGTGAGTATGTGTGTTATGTATGTTTGTGTGTGTGTATTTATCCAACTAGAGTATATGGTGCCCACTCAGGGGAAAAATTCATCCTCTCCCCCTTCTGTACTATGTTTTAATGGAGTAGATCACAGAAGCATGGTTTAACTGTATGGAGCTTTCTGGTTTGGTTTGGTTTTTCATTCATTACCATAAGTAGAAAGTGGAAGGGGAGGGGAATACATTAAAATAGCCAACTTGTGGCTCCTGCCCTTAAAAGCCGTGGGAAGAGATTTGGAGATGCAAAACAATTAGCACAGATTAAAAAACTATCAACCAAATGCTACAAGCATTTGGAAAGACAAGACCATGTTGGACTGGGGGACTCAAGGCAGTCTTACTAGAGAAGATGGGACTTGGGGATTGGGGGGGAGTTGAGTGAGTCAGGTTTGGATTGAGGAAGGAAGGGAGAGACAATATACTCCACCCCTAAATAAAAGAAAACCATTTCTGTCTTGTTTCTGTCTCAGTTTTCTGCTTCAACCTGAATTCATCTAAACTCTGACAGATAAATAACAAAAATCTAATGCTGATGAACTTCAATCCTGGTTTCCCCTGTAGCTATGGAAATAGGTTATGCTTCTGATCATCCTGCCCTCTACTGGAGCCCTCCAGAATTGCCAGGGCCTCACAAAAGTTTTGCAATTAAATGCTATTCAGTCGGCGCAGAATGAAGGCACGAGCAACTATCTGTTCATTAATCACCTAATATGTGCTTTGGACACAATACAAAGGCCTTTAAGAAACTGACATTCTACTGTAACTGCCCAGAGTGAGAGGTGGAAGGTAGGATTGGAGGCAGGGCAAGTGCATGGTGGGAAGCTGAATAAATAGCAAGATGTCTCAAGATGTCCAGAGTGGATAGGTCTGAAACATGGTCTAGACCTTACTAGAGAGCATCTAGTCGATGAGATTGCACCGACTTGCCAGTCAAGCTCTGACCCAGGACAGAGCTCCCAAGGGGAATAGGTTAACTCACCCAGGAAGGGAAGCCGCATCTGCGATCCAGAAGAGGATGAGCAGCAGGCCAGATGGTAAGATAGCTCATATCTGCATGGATGGATGTAACACAGTTTGGGGCCAACCAGGGAGAGAAAAGTTACCCATTTTCCTTGGCCTTTGCTACCTATTTTGTTTCCAGCTGAACCAGGGGTAGGGTATCCCACCCCTGGACTCTGAACCCTTGCTTCCTTCCTTAGAATCTCTGACTTTGCTTGGCTTTGGGATCAAGCAGATCTCCAAGTTAGCCCACCAAGAGAGCCCAGATGTGCAGTTAGATGGTGACAGTGCAATTGGGGCACCATTTTAGCAGAACTTTAACCCGCTGACCTGCTCTTCTCCTGGACTCTTCTCATCTCTAGCTCAACCTTCCCAGAGTCTTGGGAGCCAGGAGCTGGTCCTCACTTCTCTCTGCTCTTCCCAAGATACAAAGCTGCCATAGTCCTGGAAAGTGAGATTTCAGCCACTCTGGATGCTTCCCTGGCACCATTAGAACCCCAATAGCACTGAGTAGAGGCAACCTTAGGCCCAACCAAAGGATTCAGAAGCTTTGTACCAACATGGTTGGCATTGGACAGGAGGTCCATATGACCCCTCCACCCAACTCTGCCTTATGCCCCTGAGTAGGTACAGATGGAGATGCCTAGGAAGAGCAGCAGAGAAAGAGACATGGTTATGGTTCTTCGACCATCCTACATGAGCTGGCTTCATCTTCCTCAACCCAAGGAGTAAGAAAGTGAAGGAAGTACAAGCAGTGATGAAGATGAGACTCAAATATCCAATCGGGAAGGGACCTCAGGGCTCCTCTGCTCCAATTCCCTCATTTTACAGATGAGCAAGTTGAGAGCCACCTATGCCAGAGCCCTAGCTTAAGGAACAGTTACAAAGGTAAGAAAGTGGTGGGAAGTGGAACCCAGGGCTTGTCATTTGAGCTTAAAGTGAAATACAGAGAAGCTAACGTGAACTACATGAACAGATAGAGTGAAGTAAGCAAGAAGCCAGACATTGTCACACATAATAATGTCCAGAAAAGAATACAAAAATGATGTCAAGCGCCTAGCAATTATGGTGTCTAACTTTGACCTTCAGCAAAAAGATATGAGGGAGCACTCCTTCCTTTCCTCAGAGAAGTGGGGGACTATAGTTATGGAATGTTGCATGATCTGTCCACACAAGGTGTCTGGTTTGTATGGTTTTCTTTTGCCGGGGGAAGGAAAGAGTCTGACCAGAAGGGATAAGGCCTTGAGGATTGCCTTATATTTACTTCTATGTGCACAGTGGTGTTTCCTCATATAGGACATAGGTTTCTTGTTTCTATGCTAGCAGTGCCTGGCACAATGAAGGCTTATAGATGCCTGTAGATGGGTTGATCAGTTCCCATTCCTGATTTGCCCCCCTCTGCCAGCCTGTGAGGATCCCATGTCCCACCACACGAGCTAGCAGCCTGCCCTTGCCAGAGACCCTAACCACTCTGCTTCCCCTTTCCCTTCGGCCCAACATACACATATTGTCAGTTCTGTTTAATTAGCAGACACATCTCTCTCCCTACCTGGCAGTTCTGGGCTGTGTGATGGTCAGACTGTGCCTTTAAGCCCACCTCATTTTCACTGTTGGCCTCCTTTTCCCTGAGTTCCTCTCCCCATGGGCACTGTCTTCTGGGGTACATACTGATGCCAACTGCCTCTCTGCCTATTTGGAAACAGCAAGCTTCCTCTTCAAAGAAGCATCCCCAGCTATCTCCTTCATCCCAGGGAGGCCCGCAAGGGTGGTAATGCCCAGAATCCCTGGTGAAGGGATGGCCTTCTCAGCAGCAGAGGGAAAAGAAAGGCAGAGAAGCTGAGCAAGAGAGGAGCAGTGATTATCAAAGCAGGAAGGCATTTGTGAAGGGGACAAGGGAGAGCTCACCCTCCCTTTAACAACAAGCCAGCTCCTGCCTTGCTCCACCTCTGTCCCCTCAATGACTCTCCTGGAAAGTTCCTCTTGCAGCTTCTTTTTCAGGGGCCTCCAGAGAGCCCAACCAGCTCCTTCATTATAGTTCTGGAGTCTTAGAGACCCCTTCCCCAAAGATTCACCCAGGCCAGAAATGCAAGAGGCCACATAGTTGGGTGTGGTCCACTCTATACAATGGGGGACTCAAGACCTAACCTAAGGTCTATGCAGAAGAATAGGGGAGCTGCCAGGCTTTGGGGGGCTGGTCTTCAGGCCTGGAAGGGGAGGGTGTCTGAGATGGAACCTGAGAGAACTCATCCACAATTCAATTAAATAAACATTGAATTCCCTAAGATGTGAAAAGACCTGTGGTGGTACTGGGGCTGCTAGTCAGATCATGACAGTTCTGTGAGGCAATATAAGGCATGAATTTCATGGTGGGGGGAGGTGCTAGAGAATCCCTAGATATTGGGTCCATACCACAAGCCTCTTGAGTTGAGTTGTCATCCTGCCTCAGCCAGTTAGCTGTATGACCCTAGACAAGTCACATTTTTATCATTTCTTTTTTAAAAATTTAAATACTCATTTTAACATTATAAGTTTCAAATTCTCTCCCTCCAGCCTCTCTCCAACCCATTAAGAAGGCAAGCAATATGCCTATTAAACATGACAAGTCATGCAAAACTTATTTCCATATTAGCCATGTTGAAAAAAAAGAAAATAAAAAGAGTGAAAAAAAATTACCTCCAATCTGTATTCAGTTTATCAGTTCTCTCTTTGGAGGTAGAGAGCTTTTTCCTTCATAAACTGGACAAGTCACTTAACCTTCCTTAGCCTTAGTCTCCTCATCTGTAAAATGGAGAGTATAATGGTAACTATCTCAGGGATCAAATTGGACGTTATATTTAAAGCACTTTGCAAATGTTAGCTGCTGTCATTATCGTCACCATCACCATCATTATCCTTCTCAACCTTCAAGCACAGGGTGTAGAAGTTTCCAGAAATGAAAAAGTAGATGGTCTTAGGGAGAAAGACAGTCTATGCCTAGTGGCCAGATTTGCAAGGGAGGGAGCTGCCTCCCAGCGGATGCTGAAATGCTACTCTGATTGAAAACATTTCTACCAGCCTGAAATGGCCACCAAAGGTGATATTCTTTAAAAGTATTTCAGTTGGATTACAGCCATCATAATTCCTGACAGGTGTAACACATTGGCAGGGATTCTTTGATTTTATTAATCCATTTCCAGTGGTCCCAATGGGACCCCATATGGTCTGGAGGGAAGAGATTCCAGCAGTCAATGGGAACATGGAAGTACTAACAAAATATAGAGCAAATGCAGGGAAGGCACTAAAGGAGCCATGGAGAAGTCTAAAGACAATCAATTTTGATAAAGACATGGTTGGAAGCATTGCCTGCCCTTCCAAAGTGCCAGGTTCTTTTTTAGTGCTGCACATAGAAGAGGAATGGAGAGTGGGGTGGGGGAAAGATTGCCTTGTGGGCACCCACTGAGTCTTCCTGAGGCCTAATTCAATAAATAGGCTTTAACAACCACCCATGTCAGAACAACATTTTTGGTGCTTCAGTTTCCCCATCTACAGAATATCGAGAAATGAAGAATATGCAGAAATGTCAGGAAAAAATAAGTGTTGACAATGTTGACCAAGAGTGTGAGGTAAATAGAGCCAAGGAAAAGCTTGAATTCAAGACTCTAGGGTGCCATGATAGGAAAGGGAAAGTTATATCACCATTGCAACAGATACAAGGGCTGTCATCACTAGAATTGACCTGGTGGGCCAAGATCTTCCAGGCAACTTGGCCAAAAGAAAGCTCTCCTAAGTCCCAGACTTTCTGTTGCTCCCAAGATGCTAGAGTTCAGACAGGCAAAGGGTGTTGCCACCACAAAATCTCAGGGCAATGTCACACACCGGTATCGCCAAGATCCTGGGAGCTCAAGGGTCCACTAATGTCAACTTAAGAAGATGCTGAGAGACAAGTTGTCACCATGAAGAGGTACCTGTTTGACAGCTGCCATTACATTACCTGGGTAAGCAATGTAAGTACCAAAGGCATGTCATGTACACCACCACCAGCACAGTCCACACTGGCTGTTAGGTTGACAAGCCTTGGGGCAATGGAGAGTCATTCTGAAAGGGACAGCTCCCAGAAGGAGGCAGGGAGAGCAGAAGCCACCAAAAAAAGCCGTTGGGGCAGCAGGGCTAGGATGTGCCTCATTTGAATGAGAAGGGAACAATGACTGGCCATCCCCAGGGAGTGCATTCAGGTTGGAGAGCCAGGAGAGCCCACCAGTGGTGCAGGCCAGGCTGGGGTGAGGGCTTGTTAATCAGTGTGTCTTTCCTCCAGCTGGGACCAGCATGCTCCTGTTGCCTAAAACCGTTTCTTCCCAGAAGTGAATGGGGTGGTAGTATATCTTCCAGCCAAGAGCACAGAAAACAGAGACATCAGTACCCATACAATGGCTTCCTGGGGACAGCAGCCTAGGCCCTGGAGGGATCAAATTAAAAGCCCACATGCTAACAATGGGATGGCAGAGAAGATAACAATCTGAGCAGGAAACATGCACAGCTGGGGGTGGGGCACTGGCAGTGAGGATGGCCACAGTGCTCCCCGAGGCCCAGTGCAACTGCAGAAAGCCTCCACTGCCCACTATGCCGTTTAATTTGGGGAACTGGTCATCGGTTCTGGGAGGCTGCGCCGATGAGAATGGTGATCACTCAAAATGAGATCCATCAACAACAGTTTCTAAAATCAATGCCTCTCAAGACCTGAGCTGGACCAGCAGGGGTCACATGGGAGCCCCCAGCCCTTTTCAGCCTCCCACCCAAATCACCAGCTGCATTTTCTTGAAATGTCTGGCTCAAGCAGCACAGGAGCAGGGCTGCAGTGGCCTGGCTGAGACAAAGCAGTCAAGGTGAGGAGCTCTGTGAAAACAGGAAGGTGTTTGGGCAACTGGCATGGGAGGTCTGGGGATCCATCTGCTGGGACCCACAGGACAGCTTCGTGCTGTACATCACATCCCAGAAAGGGCCCCCATTACACACCCAGGATCACTGGCAGGGTCATGCAGGAAGAAATGATAGAGAAGAAAAAGTCTCTAGCTCTACTTAGCCTGGAGCCAAGGAAAAGCCTGGGCCTGAATTATTCAGTCTATGGAGGATGTGGTGGGAGACTTCTGGTTCTGGGTACCAAGCTGAGGGAGGGGGGGACCGGAAAGAATTAAAGGAAAGGAAAATAAAGGTAGAAACAAGATCAGTGTGTAGCTTCTTAATCAACCAGTTATTTGTGACTAGAAGAGGTTATTGAGATAAGGAGAGCAACTAGATGTTTAAGGGTCTGAATAATTTTATAGCTATTAAAATTTTGTTAGTCATGCAATAGAAGTAATGCTAGCAAGGTTATCAAACTGCATGCTTGATTGTAGAGATCAGGGTATATTCACTGATATGAAATGCCAATCCCAGACCCTCTTCTCCAGATCCTCTCCCTCAACCCTATACACAGACACAGACACATATACCTATGTATGTGTATGGGAAAAAGAAAGGAAGAAAAAGGAGAGGGGAAGGAGGGAAGGAAGGAAGACAGAGGAAATAAAAATAAAAGGAAGAATGAAAAAGCAAAAGAATCCAGAAAGGACTGAGGGCATGCTAGATTGACCCTATAAAGGCACAGTGCTCTCCCTGCACATATTAGAAGATTCCTCCATAACTCAGGGCCCTGAATACTACTTAGTGGGCCATTAACCTGTTCCAATATAGCATTGGATTTTTCTTCCCAAGGATAGTAAAATAAAGATGCCTAATTTAGTCCCCCTTTCCCTGAGAAATAAATAGCTATCACAAGTCCAGATCAGCAGAGGGCTCCCGAACAGCTGTGGGCCATGGAGATCGATGCATTACCCTCCTCCTTAGAGAGTGAGCTGACTACAGCTGAAGTGAAGCTGCCCTAGGCTGGGACTCCCATCGGTCAGGAACTCCTCAGAGACTCCCAGGTTTCCTGGCCAGCGGCGTAGGTTGTGGGGTACCCACCAACCACTCTGGCAAAGAGAAATCAATTGGGAAATGCTATGCAATGGTGACGATGATTCACACTTCAGAGTAAGATCAACGATCCTTTTCAGGTCTAAGGAGTAGCCCTGATATAAAATTATAGTTTGCCTTGTCCATGACCCCCTTACAACATGGTGACTGAAGATGGTAACAGCAATAACTAAATACGACCTTCCAAGTAAAAAGCGCCTTAAAGTTGTGATCCTCACAATGACACTGTGAGATGATTGTCTCCATTTTACAGATGAAGAGACCAAGGCTGAGAGAGGTAACATAACTTGCCTTGGATCATATCTTTGATAAGTGCCAGAGGTGAGACTTTAATCAGTCAATGAATGATCATTTTTGAGGAGCTCACTGCATGCCAAGTGATATACTAGTGGCAAAGGAGATCCAAAGACAAAAGTGAAACCAGGCCCCGACCACAAGAATCTTAGCTTCTCATAAGGGCGACAATCTGCACGCACATAGATATATACAATATACACACAGCACAACCGTGGGGGTGAAGGCACTAAGAGAAAGAAGGCTTGGAGAGTCTTGAATCCAGGATTCCAGGAAACAGAGGTGAGGAGGAACACATAGCACAGGAAGAGGGCTCAGCTTATAGAAAAACAAAATGGTGGATTTGGTTGGATCATGATAGTACATGAAAGGGATTCATGGGAATAAATCTGGAAAGGTAGGTGGGAGTCAGATTTTGAAGAGCTTTAAATGACAGTGAAACTTATATTTGATCCTAGAAGCCACTGGACTTTATTGAAGAGGAAGATGAGGAGGAAGAGGGGGAAGAGAGTGGTCTGATCAGCCTTGAGCTTAAGGAAAATTCCTTTGCTGGCTAGCTAGAGGATGGACTGGAGGCAGGCAGACTATCCATCAGGCTTTTGCTGTAGTCCAAGTGAAGGATACTGAGGGTTTTAAACAGAGTAGTGGCTGTATGCATGAATAAAAGGGGATGTAAGGAAGAGACATAGATACAGAAAAGCAAACATTTGATTCCTGACTGGACTGGGTGGGAGTGAGAGGGAGCAGCCCAGGATAACTCTTGAGATTACAAACCTGGGGAAGTAGGAAGTTCCAAGAAGAGTTGAGTTTGTTTGGAGTGGGGTGGAAGTTGTAGGGAGGAGGAAGATAATGAATTCTGTTTGGAAGACGTTGACTTTGTGATGCCCATGGGACATCCCATTCCAAATGTTTGACAAGCAGTTGGTGATGTAGGACTGGAGCTTAGGGGAGGGCCTGGGGCCCGAACCTAGGAATCATCTGCATAGAGATGATCACTGAAACCATGGCAGCTGATGAGATCACCAAGAGAAATAGTATGGATTCAGAGGGAGAAGAGAAGAGTGCCCTAGGCAGAGCCTAGGAGAGCACCCATGCTTAGGATGTCTAGTAAGAACTGGCATCCTGGAGGGGCCTAGAGCTCTTGAAGCTGAATTCTCCAGGGGTCTCTCCCACTGCCAACACTACCACATCCCATAGGAGCTATAGTCCATTCTAGGCCCATGATTAATTACCCTTGAGGCTTTCCTTTAGCATAATGAAAATGAAATATCATTTCTAAGAGATGTCAAATGGCCAAAGCTAAAAACTAAATTTCTCTACATGGAGGCAAAGCAAGAATCTGACTTTGACAGAAGCAACAGGTGAATGAAAGCCCATTCCCGGCTACTTTAGATGAGCGAGCATTGGGCTGATTGTGTAGGGCAGCTCTGAGGCTTAGAGAGCCAGGGACTCCTTCAACAGGGGTTCAGTTGTAACTGTCTCTCTGCTCTATCCTTACTGAGGAGCACAGAATCCTCAGGATGAGTGGGATGCCAACTTCCATCTAGTTCACCCTCTATCCCCCACCTCCAAACATACCTGGCAGGGGGTTGCCTAGTCTTGACATGATGAGCTCTGGTGTAGGGAGGGTAGGGGAAAGGAGGAAGCTTTGAGGCAGCCGACGCCACTTAGGGATCGCTCTAGTGTCTAGGAAGTTTTTCCTACCTTCAGACCCCAATTTACCTCTCTGCAGCTTGCCTCAGTACCCCTGATTCTCTCTCTGGGGATCAAGGCAAGCAAAGTCAATCCCTTCCTATCTGTTCCAACCCTTTCAGTACTTGAAGAGCCCCTAGCACAGGGAAGATTTTTGATCGGGACCTGAATTCAGCTTCTCTGCCAATAATTGCAAACAGTTCTACCCAGAGGGTTATGACTTGGGTCGCCAAAACTGGGAACTGCTGGCTCGTGGAAAACAAGAGCCTGGAACATCCCATGAGTACCTTAGGAGTATGAGTGTGGTAGGAGTGAGAAGGAGAATGGAGATGCTCACTTGTCTTTAGTTACCTCCAATGTCTCATCCAATGCTGTGGGCTCCCACTGATGGGCCAGTCTACTTGTAATTAACTAGGAAGACCTCAATCTCTCTTGGCTGACAGGTCCTCAGATGGGAGCTTAACAAAAAGTGTTACAGTGCTGTGGGGCCACACAATTAATCATTCCCTAGCACTGGTCAAACTTGGGTTACTAATGCACTGTTTTATTAACCATAATGGATAGCTGTGGCTGGTAAAGAGAATGAGGAGCCTGTTTAAAGATTCATTATGGTCAGTCCATTATGGTCAGTCTTGTAGGTTGTACTCACTAACCCAGGAATGAAACCCCATTCCATAAGCACCTCACAAATATCAAGGAAGCTTCTAGAGGCAAGGCCTTTCTCAAACCAACTCCTGAAGAGCATATGCATATGCATCCTTCCCCCTCTTCTATTGTCCTGTGTTCCTTGAATTCTTTGCAAAAACAACAGCTAGAAAAGAAAAGTAATCTCGCTATGGAGACAGGAATGCCAGGAGTGAAGTGGAAACAAACTGCTAATGTCCCACTGTAGGTGGGCACAGGGAAAACTGGGCTAAAGAGTTGAGGACAGCCTTTGTGTCCTGCCTTAGTCCAGCCTATCCCTGCCCAACACCAACCGTGACTCTGCCAAACACATTAAGCACATTGACGAGAAGCATCTAGCTGGAATTTCATGCAGGCATCCCCTAAACATGATATTATATGGGTGTTAGAACATTTCCTGCTGCCTGCATACTCTCATCTTTTCCAGTCATCTCAATGAACAGGACCTGAGGCATGGAGAAGTAGAAAATAGGAATGATATCTCTGTACCTTCTCAGCTCCTCATAATCAAGTTCTCTCCCTCCTACCACAAACACAGGAAAACAAGGTATGATGTGATAAAAGAGGTCCTGGCTCTGTCACTATTGATGGCAGCTATTGACTAAGGACTTATCATGGACAAGTCTTTTCAGCTGTCTGGGCCTTTGTTTCCCCACCTATAAAGGGAGAGGCTTAGAGTAGCTAATCTCAAGGGTCTCTTTCCACTGTGACAATTGATGGCTTCATGGTCCTAAATACTTCGAAATGATTCTCACTCTTAGAAACTGGAATAATGTTGAAGTACCACAAAGAATGGAAGTACTATGCCCTCTCATAAAAAATGATAATGGCTACTTTGGGCTGGAGGCCTGTGGAGACCACAGGGAAGGGGAGCTCCTATGGAACCCAGATTTTCAACAAATTCACTGTGCTGGGTCAATCTGCAGGATTCTGCAAAGAGGTGGCAAACTGCCTTCCCACTAGACAGTCTCTGAGAGCAACCTTGGCCCTTTATGGGAAGAAACTAGGCTGCCCCAAAACAAGAGATCTGGCCTAACTAGCTGTGGAATCTCAGTGCTCTACTGCACCTGCCTCATTCACAAAATAAGGATTAGAAGACTATAGACCATACTGGTTAGGGATCACCAAGGCCATGCCTCTATTCATCTTCCCTAACCAGATGATCTTGTAAGATCCATTCCTGCTCAAAGATAAAGAGTTATTGGGTCCTAAGACTATCTCCAACTCTTCCCAATGACAATACTGTCATCAGCATGGAGGAGTGCAGGCAAGGAGTTGACTACGACAGGTGAGGTCTAGAGGCAGGAAGGAGGAAAAACAAAGAGAACTCACTGGTTCTGGGTTCTACACAGTCCTCTGGGTTGTTTGGTCATTTTTCAGTTATATATGACCCTCTGTGACCCCATTAGGGGTTTTCTTGGCAAAGAGACTGGAATGATTTGCTATTTCCTTCTCCAGTTCATTTTACAGATGAGGAAACTGAGGTAAACAGGGTGACTTGCTCAGGGTCACATAGCTAGTAAGTATCTGAGTCTGGATTTGAACTCAAGGAGATGAATCTTTCTCACTCCAGACTCAGTGTACTATCTACTGCAGCACCACTTAGCTGCCCCTAGCTGCCACACAGTCCTGCAGATTGAATATTCCAACTTGAGAGACCTTCAGGTGCCCTGGCTCCCAGGGTGCCAGCAATGTTCACCAGAGGAGCTCCAGAAGGCATGTTACTCTGGCTTGTGATTTGGCAGACCCACTGAAAATGCCAACTTTGATGCCATCTCAACCTTGCCAGGAGCATCCTGGCAGGTACATGGTTTCAACATGCACCTACACAAGTAAGCACAAGAACATACAAGTAGATACAAAATCCTTCCTGATCCAACCCTTCCCTCGTCACTTTTGGTATTACTTTGCATATACTTCATAACTTTGTACATATTTTCTAATTTTTCTGCCTATAGGATGCATCCTTACAGTAGAATATAAGTTTATTGAGAGTAGGAACTGTTCATTTTTTGTTTTTTCCCAATATGTAGCAGAGTGCTCAGGGTGGGGAGGAGGGGGGAGGGAGCTCTTTGACTCTCACCATGGAAATTCACTTCAAGGATGTAGGCAAGGGTGTGCTGGAGCTAGCTCACACTGGCTCCAAAGAGCTGATTGTTAAATTTTCAGCAGATTTACATCTCAGAAACTGGCAAGGGCTTTAGGTATTGTTTTGTTATTTTTCTAAACTTGAGAAAATGATGGAGGAAATGTTAATAATGTAAATTAAATTTTAAAATATGTCATGGTACTTCTCCACCCTTCCACACAACAATCTGGTTGTTAACCTTTTAACCAAGACGTTCCTGGGCATCACTCTGTGTGTAAATCAGAATCTCTACGAGTTGCTGGGGCACTAAGAGTCTCAGTGACTTGGTCAGGGTCACTCAGACAGTATGGGTCATTGGCAGGAGGTCTTCTGTATCAATCCCAGTGATCAGGCTGCCTGTCACCCTCTAAGAAGGATTGGGTGAATTAATTTGAGAGGAAATAGAGATTCATCTTGGGAAACTCCATACTTGCCACAAAGGATAGCTTTCCAGCAAAACTTCTGGGTCCCAGAATACTTTGGAAGGGTCCTGGTATGCTTGGGGAGATGGCCCCAGCACACCTTCCCACTCCCTTTCCCAGGCTGTGGCTGCTTCAGGTCCAGCCAAGGGAGAATACATCCTGTGGATCCTGCAATCAGATAGCCCTCCATCTGACAGAAGCAGAAATAGGTTTATCATCGGAGATCAACCATGAAGACCTAAAGCTACTTTGAAAGAAGTGCAGCAGCATCTGTTCTGAATGTTTCCTACACAAAACAGGCTTCTCTTGAAGGTTCAGTGCAACTTCTTAATATTGATATTTCATGGATACTTATGGGGAGGAGGTAGACCCTCCATTAGCAACCTTGTTTCCTTCTGCTGAAATGCCAAGAAAGTAACTCCTTTGGGCTAATCCTTCAGTAGTTTCCCTAGGGCTCTCCACGCATTTCATGATGGATTACATAAGACTGAGAGAATCCATCCTCTCACTCAGCCCCAGTCACCTAGCACCTCTGTAATAGCCCTGTGCAAAATATGTGGAGCTCTGTTCCATATGGAAATGGGGAAGCTAAAGCACCAAATCTAAGGAGAATCTCCCCTCCTCACTACCCAGATAATGCCTATCTCCCTTAAAAAGAAAGGAGCTAAGGGAGTGCGTCTCAGGGTGCCCTTACAGCCTCTTCTTCCATTAGCCAGATTGCTTTTTTTGTAAACTATCACTGTAAACTATCACTAGTAAGGAAATCTTGGACCTCTAGTGCCTGGACCCAACCTAAGCAATCTGTGATAGAAAAGGGAAAGCCACTTGAGTGATGATAAACCAGTAACAGGTTCTGGAACTCTAGGGTAGGGAAACCGAGGCTTGGTCCCTCCCTAGCTGGGGCACTTGGCCTCTTCTCCACCTTGACCTGGTCCTGAGTCACCACAGTTACAATCCCACTGCTTTGGAGCCTTTTTTTCAGAGGGCCACCTTCTCTCTACCACTGCGCTTCTTCCTCCTGGAAGCTGACCATTGGGAATGTAAATCTGAGTTTCTGGGGGACAGGTTGCCACACCTCTGCACAAGGTGGATTATCTTCTGGGATACCCCCACACTCCCACAACTGAATTTGTTCCTGGTACAAGAATTCCTAGTTACAGCTTTGCAGGGGCTGGACTGGAACACCTGGGGAGAGAATATTTGCCTGGAGTGGAGGTGACCTCTAGAATCTGGGGGTCTCTCTGCACCTCGTGCAGAAAGGATGCTTCTAATCAGAAACTGTGGGTAGCCTGATGTTCATAGGCAGCGTGCTGGTGGCTATAACCAAAGTTGGGACACTCACATCAGTTCCCAGAGATCAGATGCTAACTAGTGCTTCTCAGTGAGCTTCTGCCCTTCAGCGTTCAAGACTCGTGGACTGCCAGGTGGATGGGTCCCTAACCCCAGCCCTGAGATAAGAACTACTGAGTCAACGTGACCATCCAGCAGGGTGGAGGGATTGGGGTTTGTGGCACTTGATTGGGAAGTAGAGGGGTGGGGAATGTTGCCTGAGGAGGGAGACAAACACAGAGGTAAGAAGACAACACCCGGGACTCTAACCCTCACCCTAGCCATTCAGTGAGAAGGTCCCGCAAGCTTTCAGGGTAATTAGGGATCCTATTCCAGTATTTCATAATGGAAATGAAGGGCTCTGACAACCTGCATGCTTCCTGGACATTTCAGGGCTCTTGTCCCTGAATCCCTCAATTAGACAGATATGTAAATCCAGGTCAGGATCCCGCCCCCCCCCCCCAATCAGGGCTCACAACACTGATCTGTAAAGAACCTGTATCCTCAGAGAAGGCTTTGAGACATTTCCAAATCTGGGAAGCCATGGAGTCTCTCTGGACTACAACTCCCAGAAGTCCTTGGGTGATGTTTCTGGGAGGAAGATTTGGAAAAGAGCCCTGGAAATAAAGAAGCCTGAAATAAGAAAGAAAAGCTTCCATGGGAGACATTGTTTTGTTTGTGAGTTTATAGCACCAGCACCAGCCACATCACAGCACTCAGTAAATGCCTGTTGAATTGAACAGGGAACTCATGAGTCACTTTTTTCAAGCCTGATTTTCTGCCTTTTGGGAAAGAAAGAAGGAGAGGGAAGCCAATCAGAGGCTTTCTGGAGCCTGCTCACACTGGCTTGGGAAAGCCTATTGTTAAATTTCCATTGTGAATATTTACACCCTGCAAATCCGCAAGCTTCAAATCAGGGCTTAATGTATTGATTTGTCAATTGTCTAGACATAAGAAAGGAATGGAGGAAATGTCAATAATGAGGGCTAAATTTTAAAGTGTGTCCTGAGCACATTCTCCCCCTCCCCCCCCCGCAGCTGGTTGTTAAACATTTATCAGCACACCACTGAAAGCCCTACACGAGATCTTGAGGTGGCCCAGGGGTGGCTTCGCTTCCCAGGGGACACAGTATGGCCCTCAGAACTAGAGCTGGAGGCCCAGAACCATTGGATTGTTTTTTTCATTTTGAGAAATAGATATTGAAAAATGGCACACATTTTATTTAGAAAAGCAGTCCACCCAATGGAAACTCGGGCTCCTACTCTGAATTGTCAAGACCCTTGGCAGAGAGAAGACAGTATATCAAGACAGTATGACAATTAGCAAGCAAACAATGGGACCAATGAAATTTAACATCACATCCACTCAGGCTGTCACTCCATCACCTACCAGGGAGCTGACACCAAATCAATGGCACTTGGGGGGGGGTCACTGAAGAAAGATCGATCAGTGTACTCCCCAAGTTCCCAAGTGACAGTTAACTTTATCCTCCTGCATCTAACACCGCCAAGAGGCCCAGCAAAGGGCTTGGGGTCCAGCTGAGCAGCTCCCAAGCCCCAAAGCCTGCTTCTGGTCTTTTCCAAAGCGAGAACCTGATCCAAAGGCACTCAGGAGATCCACTCTGCTTTAAAAACGTGGGGATCTACTTTAAGGTAGACAGATAAAGTCTTCAGCTGGCTCATTAGCATGGCCGTCCTCAACCAGCATCCCAGACGGACAGTGAGCTGGGTCCAGAAGAGAAGAGGAGAAGAGAGGCAGCAGAGAGGCATGAGGGGCTTCTCCTTGAAATAAAGGCCATCCTTTTGACGCCAATATTTTTCCAATGATATCTCATGGCCGCCAGTCAGGAAATACCAGAACAAATATGATAGAAAGAGCCCTCACTCTGCAGTCAAAGGACTTGGGTTCGAATATTGCCTCTGCTATGTCCTACCTGTAGGACCTTGGACAAGTCATTTTACTAGGGGGTGGCTCAGAGTTTACTCCTCTAAAATGGAGGGTAACCTGAGTCACCTCTGAGATCCCTTTCAGCTCTGCATCTATGACCCTCTAAAGAGAAAAGAACTCTGGAGAGATGATGACTTTACTCCGGAGCACTTCCAGTTTCTGCTAAAGCCAGAGAGTGTCCAAGACTATGGGACGCACAGCTTGCATTGGCCAGAGGAGCCTAGGATAGGGGAGATGACTGGTGCTCAGAGTTAGTGGCAAAGCCAGGGCTCAAGAAAGGCTTCTGAGGGCCAGTTATGTGTTCTTCCTAGTGTACCACATTCCCCAATTGCTCCCATCCATACACACAAGCACAATCTGTGTCCATACAATAGGATGACTTTGGAAAGGCAATATTTTCAGCAGAAGACTGACATCTCAGCCCTCACTCCAACTCCAGGCCCTCCCAGAAAGAATGGGTGTTAGGAAGGCACAACTACCTGAAGAAGCTGTAACAGCCCTTGAGTGGATAAAGGGGCGGGGCATCACAAATCTAATCAATATCCTAAAAACATTACAAAAGGAAAAAACCAATTCTGCTGTCTAGGGTCAGAAAAAAAAAGGTTGAATTTGGAGTCAGTAGACCTGGGTTTAAAACCCAGCTCTGCAATCTACCAGTACCTGTGTGACCTCTGGGTCTCAGTTTTCTTAATTATAAAATGAGGAGATTGGTTTAGATGACCTCCAAGGTTCCTCCCAGTTCTAGCTTTATGTGCCCAAAGATGGCACAGTGAGGTCTGGAAGCCATCCTGGGCTGAAGGCCTAGCAAGACCTGGTAAGCCAGGCTGGAGGTACAGTGATTCAGGTTAGGTCCCCTCCTGCCTTCCCCAGCCTAGCCAAGGGGCTTGCACATCAATGAGATGACTGAATTATTGAAAAGCTTCTGTTTGCAACACTGAGCTGGGTAATTAAATCAAATTACTAGAGGATATATTTGATTATAAACATTTTTAGAAAATGACTTCATTGTCTTTGGGCATTACCTCCCCCAAAAAATTTCCTTTGTATTAAAGGGCTACAAAGTGAAAAGAAAAGGTCACAAAGTCCCAGAAACCTGCTCTTAGCAGGGAACACACATACCGGTTACTGAAACAAAGAAATTCAATCGCGAAAAATGAAAACCTATTATGAGCGATAGAACTGACTGCAAATCATGCCCAACATCCTGAAAACAGAAAGGCCTCATCCCCAGTCGATCCACAAAAACATGCTTCTCTAGTCAACACATGGCATATTTTTAGCTAGAGAGACCCAAATTCCATTTATAGCTCTCGGACCACACAGCTAATGTGGTTAAGCAGGTTAAAGTATAGGGCCAAGAGATCACCCAGTACCACAAATATCTCACTTTCAGAGCCAATCCTCAGGATGGGCTCTTGAGCCAGAGCTGCTGATGACCCTACAATACTAGATTTCTGGCAAGCTGTGCAACCAAGGCAAGTGCCAGGCCTTGGCAGCCCCTTTGTTGGCTGCCTTGGGCAGAAGAGACTCTTGAAAGTGAGACATCAAGTAGCTTCAAGCATCAAGTTCATTCTGTCTGAGTGACTGGCTTAATGAAGTTCAACAAGGATGCCATCCCCCACCCACCCAAGTCAGCCTCCTTAGTCAGACTTTGGCTCTAGGAGTGGGGGGAAATGATAATTTATTGCAGTGGGGTCATCCAAAAACAAGGAAAGAAGAAGTGGGATGCGGAGGCAGGGACAGAGAATTTTAAAACAGGATTTCAAAGTCCTACCCATGAGCTGCCCTGTTTTCTCTCTCAGAGCCTCAGTTTCCCCATCTAAAACCATGGGAATCATTTAGGTCTAAATCACACAAGCATCACCATTTGTGATGAATCATCAGACATAAGCCCATGGGAAATGTGAACTAGAGAGGGAGCTAATCAGTCATTCCTTCATCCTGTTATTCAGTATGCATTCATTCAAGGCCTATTGCATTCAGAACCCCAGCCTGAATACTACAAAACTGAACACTACACAAAGAATACAAATCACGGTCTCTTCCCCCACAAGCTTACAATATAGTTCAGAGACAAGTTTAACACTCACAAAATATAAAATAATATAAGATAATGATATATAAGTTATCACAAGTCAAATTAATAAACATTTATTAAATGCCTACTGACTGTTCCCATAGAGCTGCTCATCTCAGAGCACTAGTCTCCAAAGAATTGATGTTAAGGATCCCCCAAAGGGCAGCAGAGAGGTTCTTGGTGGGTATAGGCAGGCTGTAACACATTCCAAACCAAGAATCACAAAGGAGAAGCAATTTCAAAGATGTCATCAAAGAGATATCTGAGTGAAACAAGGACATAGGTTGGTCACAAGTGAGGGTAATGGCTACCTGATGGATAGACCTTGGAACCAAATGGCATTTCCAAAATGTTCAGAGAAAGGGTCCCTGTCTGGTAAAGGAGTTACACAGAATGGGCAGAAACAGGTGGGCTGTAATCTGCATCGCTGACAAGGATGTCCACGTTGACGAGATCATAAATCCATCTGGAGTACTAGATAGTCTACCAGGTACTAGGCAACACAAAGACAAATGGAAGGAGCACTGATCAAGGGCCTATTACATATGTGACCCTTTAGTAGGCTAATGCAAAGATAAAGACAGAACAGTTCCTGCCCCTGGGAGCTTACATTTTTCAGGGGGAAAATGCCATGTTCACAGATAAATAAATACAAAATCTATACAAAGTAAATACAAAAATAATACAGAGATATGCGGAGGGCTTTTTTCAAGCAGTACTCGAGAGCAGACCACATCTCTATCATTGCACAGCTGACCAAAACATGAAGAGGATACAAGAGGCTACCGTACTTATTGTTTATTGATTATAAAAAAGGTGTTTGATTTGATAGGGCCAGTGGCCTCAAAGTTTCTTTCTTCCAACAAGGTGCTCCTTCCATACCTCGAACATTCAAAATTTCTTGAAAGGTAGAAGAGACATGCTTATCTCTGATGGACCTCTCTGATGATTAACATTAGGGAAGGTAGGCATAAAACAGAGAGATATATGTTCACCAAAAGTATTCATTATTGTCACGAAACTGGTCCGAGTTCAAGTGGAAGAGGGATTCCCTATGGAGAAAGAGATCTTTCAGATGCTCCAGTCTGCAGATGACATTGTACCAATTGTATCAAGCCCTTTCTGGAAGAGTTTGGCACAGGGAAAACCAAGCAGATAAGAATGTTTATTGGACAGATTATGACATAAAGTTAGATGGACAGCCTCTGTGTGTATATGTATAGAGGTATGCATGGTAAAAATGTAGAATGAATATATAGATCTTGAATGTATGTAGATAGAGAGGAACCTGGGTGCCCTGCCCTATGGGAAACTAACTGCAAAGTTCCTTTAATGACTCCAAACTCCACACCAGAAACAAAAATCCATCTTTTAAATACCAATATGCTTCCAATATTGCTCCAGTTTTCAAAGAATTAAGAATCAGTGTCACTCAGAGGACAATGGAGAGATACCCTGTTGGTGTGAGTGGGCTACAACATGAAACAAGTATGGAACTTACAGAAAGCACTGGAGTAAAGGATGTCATTAGGGGAAAAACACATATGATTAAAAAAGAAGACATGGTAAGAGGAAAAATAGCCTCTGGGGAGTACGTGTATCTCACTGGCATCCCCAAAGACTAAGAGAAATCCAGTAAGAGTCCCAGTATATTAAGTGAACAAGAACCATACAGGATGGGTAGACATGGATGGATTGAAGGGGTGCCTTCTCTGAGGAGATGACAAATCTATTGGAGTGTTAAAGTCAAAGGCAGAATTCGACTAAATGCCCAATGACTACCTTAGCGTAGTGGTCCCCAGAGTACAACTCGAACCAGATTCAAATGTTTAACAAAATTAATAAAATACAATTGAACCATAGACAATGGTTTTTGAATTTGTGGTTTTTGAAGCCAATGGTCATCCCGTAGAAATCCATTTCTACTGAGTTCAACACCACCGGCTAAAAGGCTAAGAGTCATGGGACCTCAGAGAGTCCCATGGACAACATCAGCCAGAAAGGGCTTCATGGAGAAGGTGGGACATTTACAGAGCTTTGGTTCATGGGTAGGAGCAAGAGAGGAAGATAAGAAGAGGGAGAACAAGGCAAATGCCTTGAACAAAGGTACTAAGGGGAAGAGAGAACATTATGTAGAGGCTGGAGAGGAGACAAGCCTAGCAGAGAACAGAATAGAACAAGATGGAGTCAACACACAATGCAGAACACTGCAGAACAGTCTCCAGCACCAGGTTAAAGAGTCCAGACTATTCTGGAGCAACAGGAGGCCATTGATAGTTTCTCAGCAGAGAAATAAGATTCAACTTAATTCAACATATAAAGATTAAATGTATACTGTATGCCAGGGGCTGACAATACAAAAGCAAAACCAAACAGTCCCTCTTCTTA
>CM053775.1:7745152-7789078 GCA_028658325.1 Potorous gilbertii
AGAGGGATTGCTTATAAATAGTGAAATCCTCTAGATGCTCCTACATGTTGATTGCATTAAGCCTCAGAGTAGTATAGGGCCTCCTCAAAGAATTTCACAGGCACTCAAACAAAATTGGTTTAATAAGCCCTTCAGGAAAAAAAATGGGTGAAAAATATCAATTGTTTAGACTATGACAAATGGTTTAATGGGTTACCCATTGAGGTCATCTATCAACTGATATCTTGGATGGGTACTACAAATGGAACTGGGTAGAGAACTGAACAAGAGAAAGAGAGTGGACTGTATTGCGTTTTTGAAGTTGTGTATCACTTTGAGTAATCCCTAGCTGCCCTGTGATAAAAAAAAGCCCCTTTTTTGAAAATGGTGGGATTCTTTTAATGATGTTGCATTGTTATTAATCAAAGAGCACCTTGATCTCTCAGGAGTCAAAGTTGTGCGTCATTAGAAAGGCAATGGAGATACCCTGAGTGGGCACAAGTGGAATGCAGCATATTAACAAGAACGATTATTTGTCAGTAAGAGATGTGCAGGGAACAGTGACTTGTTGAAGGTGGTCAGTGTTTCGAGAGTGAGCAGTATCCAAGAACACCTCCAGTGGTGCCCAGGGAGTTTGTAACATTTTATTTTTAAATAATGTCTTTTGTTTTTGTATCACTTTCATTTCTGAAGATATTCCCTCCATTCCCCTCACATCCCCAGTGAGCCAGCCCTTAGGACAAATTCAGCAGAATGACATGAACCCTCAACAATGGCTGGCACTAGATGCAGCTTCCATACTCTAGGGCTCTGTCCCAAGAACTCAAGGAGATGCCTTTTTTTTTATTCTTCAGGGCCACACTTGGTCATTGTAATAAAGGATAATTCTGTTCCAGAATTTTTGGGTCTTTCACTTTACTTTCTTGAAATTATTATGTACACTGTTTTTCTGTTTATTTGTTTTTTCATCTACTTTTCACAAAATCAGTTATGTAAGTCCTCTCATGGTTCCCACATTCTCCATATTTTTCCTTAACACAGCAGTCATTTTCCAATGCATTCATGTGTACCAGCCAACACTTAATTGATGGACACCAACTTTGTTTCTATCTTTTTGCTAAACATAAAATGCACTCTTGGAAAATTTTTGCTATTTATTGACCCTTTTGATTTTTTAAAAACGTTAGGGTATACATCTAGCTGTGTGATCTCTATATGAGCATTTTAGTCTTTTTTCCCTTTTAGCATAATTTCAAGTTGTCTTCCAGAATAGTTGTACCAATTCATAACTCCCCAGACAATGTATTACCATGCCTGGCTTCTCAGAACTCCTGTAACGATGACTCTTTCTGTCTTTTGTCATCTTTGTTAGTTAACTGAATACTAGGTAAAACTTTTGAGTTGTTTTTGGTTTTCCTTTCTGTTGTTAATGATTTGGAGCAGTCTTTCAATAGTTGGTAATAGGCAGTCAGGTGGTATAGTGGATGGAGTGCTGGACTTGGAGTCGAGAAGACCTGAGTTCAAATGGGGCCTCAGAAACTAACTGGCTGTGTTAAACTGGGCAACTCACTTAACCTGCCTGCTTCTGTTTCTCCAGTGGTAAAATGAGGGTAAAAGTAGCACCCATCCCCAGCGTTGTTGTGAAGACCAAATGGGATATTTGTAAAATGCTTTGTAAGTCTTAAAGTGCTAGCTATTAATATTGTCGTTAATAGTTTGCAATTCTTGTTTTATAGCTCTTCATATCCTTTAAGCTTTTTTCCATTAGTGAGTGGTGCTCAGTCTTATATTCTTTCTAATTCCCCATATGTTTTAAATTTCAGACTTTTACCAAAGATATTTGCTAGAAAGATTTTTTCCCTAATTGACCATTTCCCTTCTTATCTTGGGTATATTGATTTTGTTTGTGAAAAGCTTTTCAATTTCATCTAATTTAAAATGCCCACTCTATCTTTATCAATTTTCTCTATCCCTTTGATTAAGACTTTTCACTCTTATCTATTTTATCATATTGAAGTCACATAAAATAAAAGCTCTCTTTGTCTGATTGTCTATCTATCTGTCTGTGTCATCTATTATTCTATCTATACATCTGTCTATCTACCTGTCATATTCATTTTGAACTTGTTTTGTTAAATGGTATAGGATGTTCTTATGAACTTAATTTCTGCTCTGTTGTTTTCCAATTTTTATAGTAGTCTTGTCCAGTAGAGCATTCTTCCCCTCAGTGGTTTTGGTTTCTCAGGTTTTTTGTATACTGGACTATTGTTTATTTCTGATACTTTCTTATTTCACCTAACCCGCTAACCTCCTTGCTGTTTTTTAACCAATTTTAAATGGTCTTGATGATCGTTGTTTTATAATGTATTTTGAAACCTGGAAGGTACCCTAGTCTTCCGTTCCTCTAAATGAATTTTGCTATGATTTTCCCTAGTGCTTTAAAGTACCATGTTGTAGTTTGATTGGTTCAGCACTAAAATTTAAATTAGTTTAGGTAGTATCATCTTTTATATTTTATTGGTACAGCTTAACCCTGAGCAAAGGTTATTCCTTTAGTAATTTAAGTAATTCTTTAAAGAATATTTTTAAATTATGTTTACAGAAGTATTGTATACGTCTTAAGTGGATTCAGTCCCAGATAGTTTAGGCATTTTATAGTACTAATGAACAAGATTTTGTTTTCTATTATTTTCTTCTGGATTTTGTTCTTGCTATTTAGAAATATTATTGATTTTTTATGGATTTATATTGTATCCTCTACTGAAACTATTATTGTTCAGTCATTCAATTATATCCAACTCTTTGTGACCCTCATGGGCCACAGTACTCCAGATCCTTCTATCTTCCACTGCATATAAGTTAAGCATCTCTCAAAGTCTGTCCAAATTCATGTTTGTTGTTTCCATGATTCTATCTGTTCATCTTATCCTCTGCCATCCCCTTTTCCTTTTGCCTTCAGTCATTCCCAGCATGGGGTATTTTCCAATGAGTCCCATCTTCTCATCATGTAGCCAAAATATTTAAATTTCAGCTTCAGGATTTGACTTCCTGGTGAATCAATTTCTTTAAGTATTGACTGGTTTGATTTAATCTCCTTGCCGCCCAAGGGACTCTCAAAAGTCTTCTCCAGCATCACAATGTGAAAGTGTAGATTCTGTGGCACTTAACTTTCCCCTTATTCCAACTCTCACAGCCACACATTGCTACTGAAAAAACCATAGCTTTGACTATATGGACCTTTGTCAGCAAGGTGATGTCTCTGATCCGTATGCTGTCTGGATTTGCCTGAGCTCTTCTTCCAAGGAGCAGGCATCTTTTACTTTCATGACTGCAGTCACTGTCTGCTGTGATCTTTGAGCCCAAGTAGATAAAATCTGACATTGCTTCCATTTCTTCTCCCTCTGTTTGCGGGAAATAATGGGACCAGTTGCCAAGATCTTTGGGGTTTTTTTGACATGAAACTTCTAGCCAGTTGTTACACTTTCTTCTTTCACCCTCATCAAGAGGCTTCTTCATTCCTGCCATCAGATGGGATCATCTGTATATCTGAGATTGTTGATACTTCTCCCAGCAGTCTTAATTCCAGCGTTTGATTCATCCAGCCTGGCATTTCACATGATGTACTCTGCATATAAGTTAAATAAATAAGGTGACAATATACAGCCTTGTCAGAGTCCTTTTCCAATCTTAAACCAATCAGTTGTTCTGTGTTTGGTTCTAACTGTTGCTTCTTGGCCCATGTACAGGTTCCCCCGGAGACAAGTAAGATGATCTGATACTTCTGTCACTTGAGGACTTGCTACAATTTGTTGTGATCCATACAGTCAATGGCTTTAGTGTAGTCAATGAAGTAGAAGTAGATGTTTTTCTGGAAATCCCTTGCTTTCTCCATAATTTGGCAATTTAGTCTCTAGTTCCCCTGCCTCTGAAAACCACCCTGCTCTTTTGGTAATTGTCAGTTCCCATATTGCTGGAGCCTAGCTTGTAGGATCTTAAGCATAACCTTGCTGGCATGTGCAGTGGGTAATTGTTAGGTAATTTGGACATTTCTTGGCATAGACCTTCTTTAGGATTGGGAGGTAAACTGATACTTTTCCAATCCAGTGGCCACTGTTGAGTTTTCCCAATCTGCTAGCGTATTGAGTACAGTCCTATAATAGCATCATCTTTTAGGGTTTTAAGTAGTTCAGCTAGAATTCCATCACTTCCACTAGCCTTATTGTTAGCAATACTTCCTAAGTCCCACTTGACTTCATTCTGCAGGATGTCTGGCTGTTAGGTAATGGTAATTAGTGATGTTAACATCCTTTTCATATTGTTCTTTTGTATATTCTTGCCATCTCTTGTTAATGTCTTCTGCTTCTTTTAAGTCCCTACCACTTTTTGTCTTTTATCATTCCCATTTTTTCATGAAACGTTCCCTTGATAGTTCTAATTTTCTTGAAGAGAGCTCTTGTCTTTCCCATTAGGTTGTTTTTTTCTATTTCTTTGCATTGCTCATTTAAGAAAACTTTGTCTCTCCTTTCTATTCTCTGGAATTCTGTATTCCGTTGAGTATATCTTTCTCTTTCTCCTTTCACTTTCGCTTTCCTTCTCAGCTATTTGTAAAGCCATTTTGCTTTCTTGCCCTTCTTTTCCTTTGGAATTTTTTTTTTCTGCTGCTGCTGTTGTTGTTATCTCCTGTACAGTTATGCCAATTTCTGTCCATAGTTCTTAAGGCACTCTATCAGATCTAGTCCCTTAAATCTATTCATCACTTCCACTTCGTATTCTTAAGGGATGTTATTTTGGTCATAGATATATGGTCTTACGGTTTTCTCTACTTTCTTCAATCCTGAAGCTATTATTATCCTAATTAGTTTCTATGCTAATTCTCTGGGGTTTTCTAAGTAAATCATCATGCCATCTGCAAATACAGTTTTGTCTCCTGTTTGGCAGTGTTTTTACCTTTAATTTTTTTTCTCTTGTCTTATTGCTACTGTTTACATTTCATGGAATGTTAAAGAAGTCCTTTGTGGCATTGAGTAGATTCTTTATGGAGAATTTAAAAGAAGAAATGAAGAAAGACAGCACAGGATGAGAAGGTATGATGGGATAACTAACTTAATAATACCTAACATTTATCATGGTTTAAATGGTTAACATGGTTCAGGCACCACACTTTGCAAATGAGGAGTCTGGGGAAAAAAGAGGTTGAGTGAGTTGTCCTGGGTCACACAGCTACGAAGTGTCCAAGGCCAGATTTGAACTCAGTTCTTCCTGGCTCCAGGCCTGGTGCTCTAACTGCTGTGCCACCAGCTGCCTGAGTAGATTGTAATCTGTATCATTGAAGGTTACATGGCCATTGATGAGCTTCTCTCTTCATTGAAGTGTTGAATTGTTTATATGTGTGTATGTATGTATATACATATGTTTATACGTATATACGTATAGATGTATAGATATGTATATATCTATGTGTGTGTACATATATATATTCATATATATATATATATATATATATATATATATATATATGGATATGAAATGCCAGAATGATATTGCATGTATACAGAAACTGGAGAGGAAATGAAGTGCTGCCCAGCCTTCTGTGGTCAGTTGGCCAACATGCAAGGAGAGGAAAGAGAAGGGTTTGTTTCACAAGAATTTTGAGTTTTACCATGTGTTTTGTTGTTTGCTTTGCTTTCGATTAGTGGTTGGAAAAATGAGGTGGACTCTGCAGGAATGGAAGATTTGAGCTATATAAAAAGGCCATTGAAGGGCCATGTTTCCTTCCAGGTCAGGTTAGAGTTGTAGCTCAGTAGCCCTCTGTGATGCATCTGGGCAGATACTTTTGTTAGAAAAAGTTATGGGCAGAGGACCAGAAAAAGGGTTGACTTTAGAGAATTATTCTTTGTAGGGAATTTTTTTGTCACCAGGACAAGACATCATAGATAATTACTCAAGTTATGAAAAGTCTTTGTTCTCAAGCACCTTCTCAGGAATCAGGCTACTAGAGAAAGGTCGAGTGAGTTTTCAGAGTTTGACATGTGGTGACTTTTCCAACATCACCATCACTCACTGATTTCTAAAGACAGCTTGGAAACATAATCTAAAACTGCCTGTGAAGAGGAAAGACAAATTGGAGACCACAGGCACGCTGTACAGAGAATCACTAGCATGGCTTCTCTAAAAATTGGACCCGACTTCTGGCTCATGCCGGGCAGTATCTACTGATCTGTCACATTACTAAGAATAAAAAGTAGCGTGTTTGAGTAGAGTGAGGGCAGACCTTAGAGTTCTTGCCCCTGAGGCTTGCTAGGTGGTGTGACCTTGGACAAGTATCCTTGTCCAAGTATCCTTCAGCATTTTACCTTGAAGTATCCTTCAGCATTTCCGAAGGCTCGAAGTTGTAGAGGAATTACCAGGAGGCATCACCAACTATCAACACTGTTGAAATCTTTGTTACAGAAGAATAACAAATGCCAAAAGGGTGAGTAGGGAGATTATTTTTAAAGTCTCCTGAGTTACTTCATGAAACTTTTTCTATATGTTTACTCATATCATAGGGAAGGCAGCCTGGTGAAGGGAAAGCACCGATTTCGGAATGGGCAGACAGGGCTTTCCCCCGTGGCTCTGTCACTCACTCCCTGTGCGACCTTATGGAAGGCAAATCATTTGAATTTCCCTGAACTTCAGTTGCCTCATCTGTGTAATGATTGAATCTGGAGCAGATGGCTTTGGAGGTCCCTGCCAGGCCAAAATCTGTAATATCTAATGACCTCTGAAAGGCCGGATAGGCTTTCTTTGATATCTGAGAGGCAAGAATGAGGTCGGCCATTTCTCTACCCATCATTACATCCAGGTGGAGTGGTAAGCTCTGTCTTTAACTGCTGGTTTGGAGACACTCTACAGGGAAGGAGGAAGGGAGGCCATATTAAGCAACTGCTTAACTTGAATTAGTTTACAAAGCTAGCTTCAATTGCCTATGAGTCCCAAGGGAATGACATATCAAGTAACTAAGGGTAGGAGAGGGAGAGGTGGAGAGGAACGTTGTGAACTCAGGCTGCAGCTGCTGCTGCAGTGGGACCAGGGGAAGTAAGAGAGTGACTGGCCCAAGGCCAGGGCAGAAGGTGGAAGGACAGGGTGAGGAAGGTGATGGAGGCATGCTGGAGATCAGTTTCATCTACTTTGGCATTTTAATGAAGGTTCGTCTTATATAAACATATGCAAATGTCAAGTTGAAATTTGTTTTATCCCATGGGCAGTGATGAAGTTGGCTGCCACCAGGTCAGACGCAAGCATGTGTGTCTTGTCAGAGGCTCACAGTGTGCAGTCTGCGTAGGTGATGGGAAATGCTGGTGCACCACCACATGATGCCTTTGAGAGGTCTTGCTTTGAGATGGTCACAGCTTCACTGAACAGAATGGAGAGTTCCTCCTTTTGGTGGACAATTCATCCAGTCCACTTGCCGAAGAAACCATTCAGTTCTTAGGAGAGTTTCTTGTCTCCTGATCTAAAATAATCTTCCCTTCAATTATAAGAGATGTCATCCCCTTTGAAAATAGCCTTTAATTTGAGTTACTACTATCGTACAATTTACTCTGCTTTTAATTAATCATGAAAGTTTCATCAAGATATCTGGATCTGTCCCTAAAGTTCACCACTACCACCTACCTCCAAATAGATTAAACTGTGGAAACCTGTACAAAATGGTCTTATAGCCTAGAAAATCCTTTTCAAATACAGATATTGATTCTGCCAGCTATTCTGTATAGTGTAAAACAAATTTTGCACATTTGTATTACTGGTTTCATGGACCTATGGAACTGCCTTGTCTCTTATTCTAAACCATAAGCTTCTTGAGGGTAGGGACCATATCTTCCTCATCTTTTTCCTTTTAGCAGTGCCTGGATGTGATGTACTTAGTGAACCTGCAATGAATGCTTGATCAGCTGTCTTGAATGATACTGTGTTTGCAGTCTAAAAATGTGCACTTCTGTTGGTATACACAGCTAATTAAACTTGCCAAAGGTCAATTCTAGCTGCAGTTAAAATTTAGTAGAATGAAAACCCACAGGACCTCTGTATATGTGCGTTTGTGTATATGTTGATATCTATAAATCTGTATATATACACTTGAAGAGAACAGTGGCAGTTGATTGGTAGGCTCATATATGACACAAAAAACATATATGTCACACACATATACATATGTGTGTGCTTACCAGTCAATCAGCTGTAGCTGTTCTCTTCAAGTTTCACAAGGTTCTCTTATCTGCTAGATCTGACAGCTTTTTTCAGCCTCCTTCCTTCTTGGCCTCCCAACAGATTTTATCTTTGTCCACAACCTCCTCTACCTGGATATTCTCTATTTCCTTGGTTTTCCTGATGTTGCCCTCTTCTGGTTTTGTGCCTACTTATCTGACTGCTTCTCTGTCTCTTTGCTGGATTGTCATCCAGGCCACAACCTCTAAACTGTCGGTCACTCAAAGGCCCTCTCATAGGTCCCTTTCTTTATTCTTTGGAGTGTTTGCTTTTTCATTGATCTCAGGTTGCCTGCGCTTACTTCTCACTTTTATGTAGATGACTCCAAAATCCCTATATTTTTCCCTCCTCTCTCTCCAGTTCTGCAGATCTATGGCACTGATCACCTGCTGGACATCTTCAGCATTTCCAAGTTAGTGTATCTAAACCAGAGTTCATGATCTCCTCCTTCCCTTCAGCTGCTCCCAACACATTAAGAGTGCCATCGTATTTCTTGGCAACCAGGCTTGCAGAGTTCAGGTCATCCTTTTTCTCCCCCTGACCCCCAGTAGTCAGTCTCTTGCCACATCTTGCCAGCTTTCCCTCTACAACATCTTTGGCATCCATCCTGTAGGCTCCAGTGACAAGGCAATAATCCACTCCTGGATTAGCTCCACCTCCTCTCTCATTTGTACTGTTACACTCAGCTCCTAATTAGTGTCTCCTAGTTTCTAATCTTTTTTCTCTTCAATCTATCCTCTACACAGTCACAGAAATAATTTTCCTAAAGCACAGGTCTGATTGTGCCCCCCTTACTTGAGAATATTCATTGACACCCTGTTGCCTCTGGCACAGAATCCAGACTGCTCAGCTTGGCATGTAAAACCCTGGACATTTCCACTTTGGTTTTGCCCTAACTTTCCAGACTTCTTTCATCCTCAACATTTCCTTTTATTTTCTGTTTCTCACACTTGACATTGCAGCTTCTGTCTCTGTGCTTTTGCCTCCAACACAGTCTGGCTTCACCTTTAGAATACGTGGGTTTTGTTCAGGACTCTGCTCAGATGCCACATTTTATGGGAAGCCTTCCCTCATCATGCTCATTGCTCAAGGAGATGGTGAGGAGATACCATGTGAGAAGCCCTTTAAAGGTGCGAATGACCAGGTGGCCATACCTAGCTCATGTGACTCCTTTCATGGTACTCCCACAGATCCTCTATAGGAGATCTAACCAGCATAGTGACATATTCCACTTGAGGGTTCTGGAGAGCATTCAGTGAATTATATGTCAAAGGGCTCAAAAAGTCAAAGATGTTCTACACAATAATGGTCTCAGGGTAATCAGATCATTAGACTGTTGGTTTGAGTTCAGAGGGCAAATAATGGTGTCTTAGGTGACAGTAGTATATGAGAAAAGGCACTTACTGAACTACAAATGTAGTATGGGCCTGCCATGTAACCTGCAGGCAAGCAAGTGAAAGTGGTCCTTCCCTGCATTAAAAGCATACCTCTTACTCCCCCTTAGTCAGGCTGCAGCAGCAGTAGCCAACAATTTCCCATCTGTTAAAGTGTAATTTGTTTCTTTTGTGTGATGATATTGATGTTGGCCATGTCTAGGGCCTCCCACCTCTCCTCTGGAAGACACTATGCTTTACAGATAGGTGTAAGGCTTCTGTGTAGTCTACGGGTTAAGCTTTTTGCCACTGCCATTTTTGCCTCTGATCCATGTTTTCCAGTGTACTGTAAGCAATCCAGTCATTATTAATGAATGAAATGAGTAAATGAAGAGCATTGATTGATGACTTCATATATACCAACCCTTGTGCCAAGCCCCATATATGTAAATACAGAAGCAAGCCAGCCATTGCCCTCATGGAACTTACCTTCTCATAGGGGAGATGGGGATATGCAGAACAAAGAGTGGTTTGTTTTGTTTTGAGAAGTCCCAGAGATGGTGAGGGGAGTCATAGGGCAGAGTATTGACATGCCTCTTCCAGAAGCAGTGCTAGGGTTAGTTTGATTGCTAGGAGGGCAAGAGAAGGGTGAAGTCTGGCGGTCAGGAATGGTACTTGCTGAGGTGGCAGGGAGGATGGTAAGGGCGTGACCCAGGTGGATGGTTAGATGGGGTGTGAAGCATGTGCATCTGCACTAGCTGCCTTCTGGCTCAGGGCAGCTGGTCCCCTGGGTGGTAGTTCCAAAGCTGAGTGGCATGGTTTCAGGAGATCTAGAAGACTGGAAGCATCAGTTGCAGGGCAGATGACAAATTAAATGCCTACTATGTGCCAGACCCTGTATAGGCACTTCTGATACCAAGACAGAAATGATACAGTCCTTACCCTGTAGCAAGGAAGGAAGGTAGATACCATGTAGATGGGGGTAGGGGAAGGCACTAGCGGCAGAGGGAATCCAGAAAAGCTTCATGGGGAAGGTGCTATTTGAGCTGAGATTTGAAGGAAGCTGGGGCTTCGAACACGGAATACATTCCACACGTGGGGGACAGCATGTGGCCAGGCACCTCTGCTTTGAAATTAGTCAGTGTTAACAAATGTGTTGTTTTCGTTTGGAAGGGTACAGCAAGTATTTTGTAGAATTTTCCTCCTTCCTAATCCCTTGTAGCCGATGTTGGCACACTGACACAATGACTTTCATGGTGGTCTTTTTGTGGAGTCCTCTCAGAGTCCTAGAGTATATGATGGCTTGGTTTCCCATGAAATGCTATTTCTTGTTGCCTTTGGGGACATAATAAAGCAAATTCTACCTCTCCAAGGAGGACTAATGGTCCTTTCCTTTGACTCTCCCGCCCTCTTGGGTTCTGGGTTAGTTTATGGAGAGAATGTGAAGCCTGACATAGTGTATCTCTTCCAGAAATGTGTCTAAGCCACTATGAAAGATCACACATTTACAAGCATTGAAATTCACAATAATAATAGGTAGCATTTCTCTAATGCTTTAAGGTCTACGACGAACTTTCTATGTTATCTCACTTGATTCTCACACCAACCCTGTGTGGTAGGTCCTATTGTCATTCCCATTGTATAGATGAATAAACTGAGGCTGACAGAACTGGCTTGGTCAGAGTCACACAACTACTACCTGGGACAGGATTTGAACTTATTTTCTTCCTGATTCCAGGCAGCTGGGTGGTGCAGTGTATAACCCGGCCTGGAGTGAGGAAGACTCATCTTCCTCAGTTCCGATCTAGCCTCAGACACTTCCTAGCTGTGTGACCCTGGGCCAGTCACATTACCCTGTTTGCCTCAGTTTCCTCATCTGTAAAATAACCTGGAGAAGGAAATGGCAAACCACTTTAGTATCTTTGCAATGAAAACTGCTAATGGGGTCACCAAAAATCAGATACAACTGAAATGATTCCACAACAACAAATTTTCCCGATGCTGTCTTGTTTTCTCCATTACACAACTCTCAGTATTCTCTGCCCCACTATTTACCACTGGGCCCTAATTACTGCAGAAGTGGAAGGCAGCAGTCGCACAGGACTGAGGGTTATTTTGTGTTTTTCTTTATTTCATGGGTTGCTGTGTCCAAAGAATTCATTTATTGCCAGGTGGCTGTGCTAATGGCAGTGAATTTCTTTTGCTTAGCTGCCCCTTAGAAAGCAAGCATCATCTGTTGCTATAGCCATGCTTGAAGCTTTTGCAGCATGGAAATGTAATTAACAAGATGTGAGGCCTTTTACTTGGGTTCAAAAAATCAATTGTATGTGTCTAGCCATTCTATACAAAAGGCCCTGAGAGAAAAGACCTTCGTGGTTTAGTGACCACAATCTTCATGCCAATCAGCAGCGGCCAAAACAGCAGTGCCATATTAGGCCGCATTCATCTGGGCAGAGTGGCTAGAAGGAGGGTTGTCAGGGTCCTCGGCTCACCTCTGATCAGCCCCCATCTGGCATATTGGCTTTGGTTACGGAGTGCTGTTTTTTAGGGCCACTCAGATGGTGAAGGGCCTGGTGACCTTGCTATAGGATGATTACTCGGGCATGTGAGAATGTTTAGCCCAAAAGGGGCGTGACCTTCCTTGGTGGCTGAGGTCTGAAAGTAGAGAGTAGACTATATTGCTCAACAATCCTGTATAGAATGGTTAGGCTAAGTGACCTCTGAGGTTGCTTTTAGCTTAAGAGTTCTTGGTGATGCTTTCCCCCCACCCCATGCTTCGTCTATGGAAATCTTTTTAGTGTGACCTAGCCTTCCTCTACCATGTCCCCTCTCCCCAAGTAGGCTCCTTTGCTCCCCTACCCTTTGTCAGCTTTCTCCATCCAGATGTGCAGGGACTATCATTCTGTTTATATTTGTATCCCTGACATGTAGTAATCATTTAATAAATTCTAAGTTGACCAGCTGACTGATCCTGGGTTTGCAAAAGCTATACCAATTGAGTACAATATTGGGCGTGACCTAACATCATTAGAAGCCCTTGAGTATGGGCCCAGATGGCTGTTGTCAGAGGATGAGACCAGTTGTAGTTGAATCTGTTCAACAAGTTGGCTATATGCACTTTTTTTTTGTTTACCACAAACACTCGTGAAGGTCATCAGTCAATTTGTAGAGTAGTTACAGTCTACTGTGGGTAAAAGGAATACCTGAATCCTGGATCTCTGAAGTAAGTTAACTGTATGTTATGGTGCTTACTGACTGTCTTCTTGATTAAAGTATTAACAAATTACAAGCATGGGAATTCTAATTAATCTATAAGCACTGAGTTTCTTTCATTGCTTGACCCTGAACTATATTTTCCAACATAATCTTTACTTCATTAGTAATACACACAGGAAAAACCAAGCGGATGATAAACTTGCCTTGTTCAGAGTATGACATGTGCCTGGTAGGTCATTGCTTTAGTTTGTTATTAGTTGTGTCTGGAATTGTAACTACAGACGAATGATGAATTGGGCCCAGAACTGAACGTAAGATTAGACTGGATTCAATATACGAAAGGTACGATCATAGGTAGATCACAAGCTCTTTTTCAGAGTGATGATAAAATCTGTTGTATTAATGGTTGAGAAATCTTATTAACAAGGTAATTAGATGAAAATGATTCCTGATGGCTTTATTAGGGCACTGCGTCCCCAATTTGGACAGCTTTTGTCATCTACTTGGCAATTGTCACCCTTGTTGCCTTCTTACAAAGGGAGAAACATCAAAACATTAATTTGAGCTGTCACAATGTAAAGGTTTGGGGGCCACAGAAAGAGGGGAAGAGAAATGAGAAGAATTAGAAAAAGAAGATTAAAATGAATGACTAGCCAGGACTGAACTTTGCAAATGATCTAGGATATCGTCATGACAATTCCAAACTGTAGCAACTTTTTGTGGATTTCTGCTCAGTCCTACTCACTTGATCATCACCCTTAAGGAGGAAAAAAAATACTTAAGACATATGTTCATTGTTGAAAAACAGCTTTTGGCACAAGGAAAGAGTTCCCTTCCCCCTTGCTAGAGAAGGAAAATCAGCTTGTGGGCTGGGCTGCTTTGTGAGAATGTTTGGGCTAAGCTTTCTCTCTGTAGGTGGACAGTTGGGCAATCAAAGCTGTGGCTCCCACATCCTGGAAGCCAAAGAAGGGTTGGGCTTTGACCCCTTGGAATTTGGCCCTTGGTTAGCCAGTTGAACCCTCTGCTGATTTGGCTGATGGTTATGCCAGGGATTCTTTGAAGTGGTGCCTCCTAGGTAGTATGTAAATCATGAACGCCAGTCTAAGGATGACTGCCAGTAGCTGTATTCTGATGGCTCTTTGAGTGTATGTGAAGTCACTTAGTAGTCTTAACCCAGGTCTTGTTATACACTCTTCCTCATTACCAGTGCCATCTCAAATATGGCTATAATTGTTTCCTTTTCAAAGCCAGAGGCAAGGGTGGACTGGATGTAGAAACCCAGAGATTCTCTGGTTCTGAGTAGGTGCCCACCCACAAGGTTGCATTCCCAAATTATCCTAAATTCTGGTAAAAGAAGGGATCAGCTGAGATAACTCCAAGGACTTTCCCACTTAGACATTCTGGAATTAGAAGTGGGGCTGTGGTAACCCTCCATGTGCTGCTCACATGCTTGAGTCATCTTGGGGAGCCTCAGCTCCTATCTACTCTAGTGTGAAATGTAGTGCATTTCCCTTGAGTAGAGCCTTACCTAGGCTGGAGTGTCAAGGACTTCTCCATAGGGTATCAACGTGAGGGAGGGTGTGGAGCACACTGCTTTGGGTGAGATAGGAACATGGTACTTCCTGCTGGTGGCTTTCTGGAGATCACAGTTCCTAAGCCTCATGGGTCTTCACTAGCTTGTGCTAAACTCCAGTAATCCTGCTCCCCAGAGGACACCTCTGTGACATCCAACAAAAAAACCAAAACTGATATACGTTGGAGAGGATGTGGGAAAATTGGGACACTAATACACTATTGGAATTGTGAACTGAACCAGCCACTCTGAAGAGCAATTTGGAACTATGCCCGAACTGTGTATACCCTTTGATCCAGCAATACCACTACTAATTCTGTATCCCAAAGAGATCATAAACAAGGGGAAAGGACCTTCATGTACGAAAACCTATATAGCAGCTCTTTTTGTGGTGGCAAAATATTGGGAATTGAGATGATGCTCATCATTTAGGGAATGGCTGAGCATGTTGTGGTATATGAATATAATAGAATACTGTTTTGCAATAAAAAATGATGAAGAGGCAGATTTCAGAAAAACCTGGAAAAAGTTGCACACAAACTAATGCAAAGTAACATAAGCAGAACCAGGAAAGGTTGTATACAGTATCAGCAATACTGTGTGATAATCATCTATGAGTGACACAACTCTTCTTAGAAACACAATGGTCCAAGACAAGTACAAAGGACTCATGAAGGAAAATGCTATCCACATCCAATTAAAGAAGGGATAGACTTTGAATGAACATTGAAGCATACTTTTGTCACCCACTTCATTATTCTTTGTGATTTTTTTCCTTTTGATGTTTTTTCTTTCACAACTATGACTAATACGAAAATATGTTTACATATAGCATATGTATAACCTATATCAAATTGCCTACCATTTTAGGAAGGGGGAGGAGAGGGAGAAAAATGTGTAACTTAAAATCTTGTAAAAATGAGTGCTAAAAGTTGTCTTGACATATAATTAGGAAAAAATAAAATGCTATTTTAAAAAACAATTGTTCCATGTAGCTTTCCAAGAAAGTAGCTGTGATCAAATCTTACCATTCATTATCTACTGGCACTAACCTCAACCTCTTTCTTCCTCTTTCTGCCCTTCTTTCACATTTGTACTTTCAAGGTGACTTAAAATCTGGTGAAGGCAGAGAGTCTAACCTACCAATGTAGCCACAAACTAGGACTCTAGCTGAATCTTTGAGGTGATATGTGTGAAGTCATTTGGGAGGTTGCATTATTCAAATGAAATTCTGCAAATAGTATAAGGATCTCCTTCTACCAATGGATCAGATGATCGTGACTCCAGAATGGGAAGGAAACACAAAGGTCATTTAGTCTGTGATGGGCCTATGGGCCTAGGACTTAGGCAGGGTCACACATCTAGCATGTGCCAAGAACCAGATTTCAACCCCAGTCTTCCTGAGTCCAAGTCTAGCTGGCCATCTTGCCTTTACACATGCAAATATTTATGTTTAAAGATTTTCGTGTGTTAATGAGTGATTATTGTAAGGTATTGATGTGAATTTTAGGAATTTAGTGTGACCCACTTAGGTTGGTTATTTCTCCCACTCAGATGGCACCTCCTAAAAAGGAGCACAGTTACTGACACATGGCTTTACTATACCTTGAAGACTGCCCCCACTATATCAAAGAATCACTGTCCAATAAATAGGAAAAATGGGGATTTTATCTGATTCGTATAAATTAAAGACAGTAACTCTCTTGTGAACTTTGTATTTCCTTGTTTTATCTTGAAACAGCTTGTCTTTGAAAAACTTGGTTAAGTTTGATTTAAGTGTGTTTTTTAAAAGTCTTGTCTAATTGAAATAGAGTGGTAAGGGGCCTCAGAGGCCATGGGGTCTAAGAGGTAATTCTCTCTAAAACATAACCAAGAAGTGACTTTCCAGCCTCTATTTGAAGACTTGAAAAGGGGGATCTTGTTGCCTCCCAAGGAAACTCATTCCCCCAGAGGCATCCCTAATTGTTAGAAGGTCCTTCTCATCCCTTTCCCTGTAATTTCCTTTTCCATGTCCCCCTTATGTCTTCTCTAGGTTAAACATTCCTCATTTCTCCATCTGATTCTCATATCACCTTCTAAATGGTCTCCCTAAAACGTGGTGCCCAGAGTGCAAGAGAACATTTCATGTCAGGTGGTGGCATCCATTTTAGTACACCCTGATATCTCACTTGCTTTCTGGGCTCCACATCACCCTACTGACTCATTCTATGCTTGTAGTCTCCTTAAACCTCCAGGTTCTATGCATATGAACTTTTGCCTAAGAGGAGGACCAAGAGGAGATAAGTTGAAAGGCAGCAGAACTCAGCATAACAGCAAAGAGTTAGAAAGAGGCAATGATATTATTTAGGGGGCAAACTTTTGGAGAGATGGCATTTTCCCAGTTCCTGGGTATTTTGTTTTTCATTTGGCTTTTTTCCTTTTTTATGATGCATTAAATTTTTTGATCAGATACATTTTGCTGTTCAGACGGATTTCATCATTTGCCATTGCATTATCAGAAGTAAGCCCACTAGACCATGCATTCAAGGTAATTTCATTTTATCTGGTAAGTATAATTGAAGAATTGCATTTTCACTGTTAGAAGATCTCTAAAACCAGTTCCTAGCATGAACCTTGGTCAACTGGAGACAATCCTATTTAATAGTATCTTTGATAGCACTCACTTAGAACTCTGGTGCCAAATTCTAGGGGAAAAAGCAGCCTTGAAGGGAATATTTTCTAGAGGAATAAGGATGATAGTATGTGTATCTTCCTCTTGGAATCAATGTCAATCTTAAAATGTTAGCTTTCTCTCCTTTTAGACAGTACATGCATTGAAAAAGATGATTTTTTACTTTTCATTAAAAATCTCACATAAGGTTAGCATGCAGGACTTGTTCTGAGGACAAGGCTCCATTTCACTTTGTTCTTATCTGTTTGACGAGAGAAGTTAAATCCTGGTGACATAAAATGTCTTCTTTCACATAGTCTGTTTGAAGATTGAACCATAGCCCCAAAGAACCCCCAGGCCTTATTTGACTTTGGAGACTGGCAGAGTGGTACAGTAGGAAGTGTGGATGCCCTTGGGACAGGAAGATGTGGGGTCAGAGCCTCTCTCCATCACTTGCAACCTGAGCAACTCTGAGCAGACCAGTTGAGTTCTCTGACCTTCAGTTTCCTCTTTTGTATACTGGGGCTAGTAATAGCATCTAAATCACAGAGTTGTGTGGCTCAAATGAAATAACTGTTATTGGTTGTTAACTGTTATTTGTTAACTGTTTGTTAACAGTTAACTGTTATTTGTTGTTATTGGCCCCTTATTTTAGATAGAATCCGTGGCCCAGCATCCTCAAGCTCTGGGCTTATGTAGCATGGCTTTGGTTTTGGATACTCTTCCAGAAGACTGCTCTCTTTTTGGTTTGGATTGCTCCAATGTAGAGTTGGTGATGGAAAGTTGTCGTGGTTCGTTTATTTCAGTTGTGTCTGACACTTCATGACCCCACTGGGATTTTCTTGACAGAGATACTGGAGGGGCTTGTCATTCACTTCTCCAACTTATTTTACAGATGAGGAAACTAAGGCAACCAGGGTTAATTGACTTACACTGCTAGGAGGTATGTGAGATTGGCTCCTTCCTTTTATGGGCCAGCACAAAAGGGATGATTCCTCTGAAAACCGTGTGTCTTCCTGAGAGTCTTAGCTGACCAAATTATCTTGGAAGGATCTGCTCTCATCCGCGAGATTGTGCAGAGATATCTTCAGTACTTAGAAGTGCTAAGCAAAGTCCTGTGCCTTACTACAGATGAGATAAGTGAGGATCACAGGGGAGTAGAGACACAGGGTCAGTTAGTAACAGGACTAGGACCAGGCTCCATGCAGGTCTACAGACTCCTAGTCAGGTGCTCTTTCTGCTTACATCAGGTGTTAAGGAGCATGTGGGGGCAGGGCCATGTTATTTAACAATCACAAAGTTCTAATAACATGGGTTATCAGCATTCACAGTTCTTAAACATGCAAAATACATCGCTATTGGGCTTCTTGCCTGGTATAGAAACTGAGTCACCTCCTAATTACAATAATAGCTAATTGGTACAATCTTACAATGGGCTGGTTGTACCTGTCTGGGAAAAAAACAACCTTGTAGGTGGCTACATGTAGCTCGTACGTTGTGTCTGATCCATCATAGCCCAAGGTGAAGGAAGAAAATGGGATTACCACTCAAGTAAAAGGGGAAAAACGGTCTTACTCATCCTTCACTCTGCTACCAATCGCACCATTCGGATAACTGCTCTTGGTCAACAAATGAGAAAAGGGGAAGAGGATGAAGGAAAATCCAGGACTGTTGGGGATTATACAGAGTCCAAGGCAAAAACTGAGGAGCAGTAGTACATGTCATGATGTGTCTGAGGCCAAGATGTGTTTCCAAAGAGGTTGCACCTACTGCATCTGCAGGTTTTGTTGAGTTGGAACTTGGTACCTTTGTCACCCTCTTAAATTCTGCCCCAGAATCCTGGACCAGTGGCAAGAAGGGAGACTACAGGGTACTGTGGAGTGAGAAGTCTTAGCTTCAGATCCCATATCTGAGGCTTACTGCCGCTCTGGGACATTGGACAGGCTATTTCATTATCTCAGGCCCCAGTTTTCTCCTCTGGTAAATGAGGAGGTTGGATCAGATGGCCTCAGAGTTTCCTCCTAGCTGGCAGCCCAAGATCTTACCATCTTAAGAAATGAAAGTGATTAGGAATGCACAGTTTACCGTAGCATAAGAATCCTGGCTAGCATTTCTCAAGCACTTTAAAGTTTGTACAGCACTTTAAAGTTATTATCTCATTTAATCTGTACAACAACCCAGAGGGGTAGGCGCCATTATGATCCCCATTCTATACTTGAGGAAACAAGCAGACTGAGATTCGGTGACTTGCCCAGGGTCACACAGCTAGCAAGTGTTTGAGGCTGAATTTAACTCAAGTCTTCCTGACTCCGGACTCAGTGCTCAGTGCACTTTGGCTCCCCTTAGCTGCCAAGAATCCTCAAGAGTAACAGTCAGCATGGTGTAGTCAAGTGAGTGTGGGCCTAGGGGTATGGAAGACAGGATGAATCATTCTATCTTTGACACTTACTGTGTAATTGAGCAATTCACAACCTCTGTGAGTCTTAATTTCTTCATAGATGTACATGATACATAATACATAGTTGGTGCTTAATAGATGCTTGTGGTCCTGCTGACTTGCTTTCACTATTTCACTTGATGGTGAGGTTCAAATGAGGCAATGTATGTATTTTGCACTTTAAAACTCTTTCTAATATCAAGTAATTATTATTTCCTTGCCTTTCATCTCTATTAAGGGATAGAGACTTTGTTCCCACTCCCCCCACTCCTCCAGCATTCAGTACAGTGCTTTGCACATCATAGATACTTCATTCATTGCTGAATTGAAACAAATACCCCCCTTCCTTCCTCTCCCCTCTCATCCATCTGAAAATATCCTCTCCATATTCCATTTTTCTATGTTGATTCTAGATCTCTTTTTTTGCTTCTCCTGGGTCATACCTCTCTGCATTCTGTGCCTGGTACATAGTAGGTACTTAATAAATGTTTATTAAGATGATGGAATACAGGTAGCCACTCATAGAAACTCTCCTAACATTCCCTTCCAAACAACTTGAAAATAATTCCTCAAATCAAATTTTTGAGCAGCAAAGCAAACAAAAAGTCAGAGTGAGATCTTTTTCCAGCCTAAGACAACTGAGGTCAGCAGGAGAGGTCTGTGTCACCAGGATAGAAACCTCCCTACAGAACAGGAGAAGCACCAGTGGCAGGCTTTGGAGGTGGCCATGATAGCAGCAGCAGCAGCATTAGAAGCTCCCAGCCCGGAAATAGTAAGGAAGTTGGACAACTAATCAGAAAGAGATTACAGAGGACCTTTTGTCAACACTGGGTACAAATGGCATTGACAACTCTATTGCTGTTACCTAGTTCTTGGTTGCAGGTCCTGGTCAGAGAGGAGTGTTTGTGGTCATTCACAAAGAAGTAGGGGCCCTGGTAGCAGTTCTACTGCAGAGAGGAGCACTAACGCTTATGGCTGAAGGGGAACAGGGGCTCTTCCTGGGAAAATTCCAGAAGACAAACCAGGAGAGATGTGACCACACCTCTCCCCACATATCAACCTGGTAGCACCAAAAACTTACAGGCCTCCAAAACTAGCTCTGAAAATAGCAGCACAAAAAAGCCCAAAGCTTGGGACAGTGCCTTCCCAACTCCAGGTGAGCAAAGCCTAACTTTTTCATAAAGTTCAGAATTAAGAAATAGACTAGGAAAAAAGAGCTGACCATAAAAAGCTACTACAATGTCAGGGATGATCAAGACATAAACTTAAAAGAAGAAAACAATGTGAAAACAGCTACAAGCAAAGTCTCCCAAAAATGCAAATTGGACTCAAGCCCAACAAGAATATAAGAAAGAATTTAAAAGAAAGTAATAAGAATCGTAGAAGAAAATCTGGGGAAAGGAATGAGAGTGATGCAAGAAATTTTTGAAAAAAGAATTAACAGTTTGGTAAAAGAGGCACAAAAATACTAAAGAAAATAACATCTTAAAAAACCGGAATTGGCTTAATGGTAAAAGAGGCACAAAAATTCACTGAAGTAAAGAATTCCTTAAAAAGCAGAATTAGCCATATGGAAAGAAAAGTGCAAAAGCTCACTGAAGAAAATAATTACTTAAAAATTAAAATTATTCAAGTAGAAGCTAATGACTCCATGAGACATCAAGAAACGCTAAAACAAAGAGGAAAGAATTAAAAATGAAAGAAAAATGGCAGGAGATGTTTGAACCTTACTTTTATCAGAAGTGGCTCAGGGAGGGAATAACATACATGCTCAGTTGAGTTTAGAAATCTATCTTATCCGGCAGGGAAACAGGAGAGGAATGGGATGGGGGAGGTTAACAGAAGAGAGGGCAGAGGCAGTGGTCAGAAGCCATATTTCTAGCAGCTCTTTTTGTGGTGGCAAACAATTGGAAATCGAGGGCATGCTGATGAGCATTGGGGAATGCCTGAACAAGTTGTGTGATAGGATTGTGATGAAGTACTATTTTACTGTAAGAAATGACAAAGAGGATGGTTTAGGGGAAAACATGGCAAGACCCTAACCTTAAAAGAAATGATGCCAAGTGAAGTGAAAAGAATTGGAAGATCGTTGTGCACAGTAACAGCAATGTTGCAATTATTATCCACTGTGAAAGACTTGGATATTGATCAATACAGTGATCCAGGACAGTTCCAGAGAATTTATGATGAAAAACGCTATCTACCTCCAGAGAGAGAACTGATGAGCTCAGAGTACAGATTGAAGTATAATTTTTTCACTTTATTTTTTTTAGCTATATGGCTAATATGGAAATATGTTTTGCATGATTTCACATGTATAATTAGTATTATTTTGCTTGATTGGATGGGGGAGAGGTGGGAGAGAGAATTTGGAACTCAGAATTTAAAAAGAAAACATTTAAAATTAATAATAAAATAAAAAAATAAATGCTTATTGATTTATGTGTCATATATCTTCAAGAAAATATGAGTTCCCCAAGAGTGGGACTGTGCCATTTTAAAAATCACATATCCCCAGATCCTAAGTGTAGATTCTTGCTTGTAGCAAGTACTCAACAGTGCTTGGGAATACAGGTTGATTAGGACTTGGGTTCTGAGTTCTATATTTCTTGCTGCATCTCTTTTCACTGTACTGTCTGAAGGACAGATAGCAAAATACTAGCCCAGCTGCCCTCACAAGTAGAAACAAGGTAACTAGGACATTTAGAGACTTAACAGGTAGGTGCAGATGGGGATCCACAAATGATAAGTATTTGCAAAGATCTCAGAGGTAGAGGTCAAATGTCAACCTGAGACTGCCCTTGAAAAAGCTCTGGCACTCTCTATCAGATTGCATGCAATCTTGGGGAGGGGGGCAGGTGGAGAAATTTTAAAACTTATGGAAGTGAATGTTGAAAATTAAAAATAAATTAATGTATATATATATATATATATATATATATGTATATATGTACACATAAAGAAATAGCTCTAATTCCATTCCTTTGATTTGTTACAGATATAATACTGGATTTCTTAAGCATTTTCTCCAATAGCATGAGCTCAACTGAATAGTAATTGACATGTCAGTATCCTCAATGCCCAAATCACATCTTGGGAAGAATGTTTCCCTTCACATAGGGTATGAAAAATGGATCCCCAACTGATTGATATATGGGAGTTGCTGTGGAATGACCACAAGGTGAGTAGGTAGATGACAAACTATAAGCAGGTCTGTCCCCACAAAAAGATTTCTGCTTTTTTGATTTGATTTGCAGAACATTCTTTCTTGGGAATATGGGAGGGGGTAGGAATGGATTGTAGGACGGGGTGGTTGAGGCACTGATAGATATTAACAATAACTATTCTGAGGCACTGATACTGACTTGAATGGCAACATCAGCCACCATATAATGTAACATTTTTGGTGAGACGGTGTATTTAAGACAGAAAACATGGGGTCTTTGTCTTCATTTTTTACAGCTTTGAATGATTAAATGTTAATAACCCTGAAAGAGACTCCAGAGGTCATCTAATCCAAGGTTAAGAACCTTCTTTGTGTCATAGATCCCTTGGATAGACTGGTGAAGCCACTGAGCCCCTTCTCAGACTCATGTTTTTAAATGCCTACAATAAAACACATAGAACTACAAAGGAAATCAATTGCACTGAAATATAGATATCAAAATAATAAAAATACAAGCTCACAGGTTAATAACCCTGGTCTATCTTATCCCTTCTTTCTATAGATAATATGACTGAGGTACAAAGAGGCTCAGTGACTGGGTGAGAACAGAGGGCTCTCATTTTCAGTCCAGTTCTCTTGTACAATACTCGTCTATTGCTAAAATATTTTTTACCTATGTTTGCATTTTAACATTAAAAGAAATTACCATTTGAAGCAAGATTTAAGGAAATCAAACCACCCAAGCACATAGGGCTTATTTTACATCAAAGTTTCAGTGTCACATCTTACCTTCTATATAGATACCACGAGTTACTTGCCTTGTCTTCTTGACTTTAGTTCCTGCTTTTCAGGTTTCGGATTTGACCATTTGGTTTGAAAGTTATCCTCTATGGATCAGTCTTTAATGACTCTTAGCTGCCACCTTAAACACCCCTGTTCCTCTTGCTAAATTTAAGCCAATGGTTTTTCCTCCTGGGAAACTTCTTCCTTACTCAATTTCTCTTTAGTTTAGACTTGAATAAAGCTCAAAGGTGAATATGCTAATCAGATAGTAGGCATATTATAGTTAGGAAATGGTATTTTAATCATCATTTTTATGTTAAGTTACTGTGATCACTCCATCATCTCAGCTCTGAAGTTCAGGTTACCCTTGGTTCTCCCTTTGTTACATTTAAGAAATATTTTTATTGATGTTCCTTTTATATCTTACTGTCATTTCCCCATAACTCCCCTTCCAAACTTCTCTTGTAACAAATAAGTAGTCATGCAAAACAAAATTCATTGCATTGAAAACTGTAGGCCTCAATCTACACAGTTTGTAAAACATGCCTACCCTGAACATGGAAGGCACATTTCACCATGAAATCATCCGAAGTCATGATTTTCCAGAGTTCTGAAGTCTTTATTTTTAATTTTAAAATGTCGATATCTTTTGTTTTATGTTATTTTCATTTCTCAAAATCTCTCCCACTCCCTTAATGAGTGTACCTTTTCTTATAACAAGGAGTAAATAAGAAGGGGGAGGAACATTCAGTTAAACTGATAGTACATGAAATGTTCCATATCCATAGTCCCCCTCCTTTGCAAAAACTGAAGAGGAATATATTTTCTCATCCCTTTTTGGGGGTCATTATAGTTGCAGTATTACATTAAAATTTTCTTTCCCTTTATAGTGTTGCATTGGTAATGATAGCTAGTTGTTGCATATATTACCATTATGGTTTGGCTTATTTCACTGAATCTGTTCATGATACTTTTCCTGTGCTTCTCTGAGTTTTTCATATTCATAGTTTCTTATGGCACAATAATGTACCATTCTATTTATGTATCACAATTTAGACTATTTCCTAATTGGTCTGAGCTTTGTTTCCACTTCCTTCCTATGAAAAAAGCATGACTGCTATGAGTATTTTTGTGTATAAAGGACCTTCCTTTCTGTCTTTGAACTCCTTAGCAGTATAAACCTTGCAGTAGGATCTGAGTCAAAGGACATGGGCATTTACATTGCTTTCTTCCCACAATTCTAAATTGCTTTCCAGCACAGTTGGACCAGTTCACAACTTCACCAACTATGTGTTCATGTGCCTATCTTCCTACAGTCCACTCACTACTGATGATATCTTTTGGGACTGTTTTGTATGTGAGAAAATTATTCTCCCTTGGAGGCAGAGATTACTTCATTTTTTAGCTTTTTTTCTCCCCAGTACCATCACAGAACCTGGCATTAAGTAGGAACTTAACAAATATTTGTTAATTGATTTACTGTTTCTTGCCAATTTGCTGAGTTTGAAGGGTAATCTCAGAGTTTGGTTAGTATTTCTCTTATTAGAAATTCAGAATGGACTTTCATATAGCTGTTAATATTACAGTTCTTTTGAGAATTGTTAGTTCATGTTATTTGATTTCTTATTTATTGGAGAATGACTCTTGGTTTTATGTAGCTGTGATAGTTTTCTATATAGCTTAGGTAGCAAATTATTAGCAAAGATACTTTATGCAAAGACTTTCCTCACACAAAAAGCTTCCCTTCTTATCCTAATTGCATACAAGAACTTTTTGGTTTCATGTTATCAAAATTATATATTTTATATGCTTTAAAATTTCCTTTATTCCTCATTTGATTCCTCTTCTTCTATCCCTAGGTAATTTTTCTTTTGTGGTATTAATTTTAATATTCAAGTTGTCTATTCATTTTGATTCTATTATGGTTTATCATGTAAGAATTTGGTCCCATCCTTTTTTGGCCAAAATTTTCCAGTTTTCTCTTCAATTCTTTTTAAATAGAGTTATTCCTTAAGCATTTAATTAATGTTCTCCAGTTTATTAAACATTGATTTGAGTTAAATTGTTTCTGAGTCTTGGTTGCCTAAGCTTTTCCGTTGTTCTATGTTTAAAAGATTTTAACTAGTATAAAATAGTCATGATAATCGCTGCTTTTATAGTATAATTTGAGGTCTGGAAGTACTAGTCCACTTTAATTCCTTCTTCTTTCATTTTATCCCTTAAGATTCTAGACCTGTTGTTCCTCCAAATGAATTTTGTTATTATTTCATCTAGATGTATAAATGCTTGGTAGTTTGGTGCAGCAGTAAATCTATAAATTAATTGAGGTAGCATCATCTTTTTTATTATATTAACATAGTCTAGCCATAAGCAGTCACTATTCTTCTAATTATTTAAATCATTTCTTCTATAAAGAATAGTTTGCAATTGCATTTTAGGAAGTTATATAAATTTATATAAGCTTTCACCAAAGTTATCAGTGGTCCCTTTAGTTGCCAAATGTAGTTAACTTTTCTCAATGCTGGTGCTTCTTGACCTCTTCAGGCTCTGATTACCTTCTCTTCTCTCTGGGCTTTTACGCTGCCGTTCTCTCTTGATTATCTATCCAAGAATTCCAGGTCGCTGTCTCTGTAGTTATTTCCAAAGTCTTTGAACTAGGCCCTTTCCTCTTTTCTATTTTGGTTCTCTTGCTTTGGTGGCCTCATTAGCTGCTATGAGCTTAATGATCATTTCTGTACCATTGACTCCCAGATCTATGTATCTGATCCCAAGTTCTCCCTAAGCTTTAGTTTTCCATCACCGGTTGACTCTTGGTCATTTCTAACTGGATGTCTCAGGGACATCTATAAATCAAAATATCTAAAATACTAACATTTTTATTCTGAATTTAACAAACACCAAATAAAATGAGCCTTTCTGTATCCATAGTAGAAACAGAAAAAGATGAATGTATGTGAAATGGTGAACTCTATTATATTCAACTTACTTTTCTTCTAAATATATTTGTTCAGAATGTGACTTCCAAAGCTGTTCTGCTAATCTGTGATTCTTTCTAACATTCTCTTGTTCCTCTTTTGTACATTCAAAACAACGCTTCTGTGACTTTCTTTCCTTTTCCTTTGGAGGGCAAGGGGCATATCCAATACCTAGCCCTCTTCTTCCTCCCACATATGTCCCAAGTTTGAAGAACAAGAAAAAAAGATAAGCATAGCCCTCATGACAAATATGCAAAGTCAACTGAGACAAAAGTCCATAATGGCCATCTCCAAGACCATGTGTCTCATTTTGTCTGTTCCATATCTGGCATCAGGTGGGCAACATGTATCATCAGCAGGCCTTTGTAAGAGTGGCTGCTCTGTGCATTGATTAGAGTGCCTAAGTCTTTCGGAGTTATCTGTCTTTATAATATTGCTGTCGTTATGTCAGTTATACTTTTCTGCTTCTCTTTGCTTTACTCTGCATCATTTTGTACAAGTCTTCTCAAATTTCTCTAAAACCCTCCCTTTCATAATTTCTTATAATAGAATAGTATCCCATTCCATTCATGTACCATCATCTGTTCATCCATTCCCCAGTTGTTGGACATCCCTTTGGCTTCCACTTCTTCACTATAATGAAAAGAGTTGTACATGCACAAAGTATCTGTGTGCCTATGGACCTGTACCCTCTTTCTTTGATCTTTCTAGGGAACATGTTCAATGATATCTCTGGTTCAAAGTGTCCATGTAATTGAGTGGCTTTTTTGGCATAAGAAGTCTTTATCTTTTCTCCCAAATCTACCCCACTCCCAAACTTCCCTGCTGGAAAGGTACAACTGAGAAGGGTACAAGCATCCTCTCAGTCACCCAACTTCACAACCTTGGAGTTAGCCTTGACTCTACATCCCTTACCCTACTTATCCTGCTAGGCACCAAATCTCATGATTTCTCTGTCCACAGCATCTTTTACATGCAAGTCCTTCTCTGCAGCACAGAGCTCTGTCCCTCCTGTAGGTCCTCTTCACCTAGACTGTTGCAGTAGATTCCTAGTCTCCCTACCTTACCTTTCTTCCAGCTCCAATTCATCCTCCACACCACTGCCAAAATGATTTTCCTAACACATAAGTCTGTGTCATTCCCATACTGCTCTCTCCTTACCTTTAGAATAAGATGGAAACAATAATATTTTGTTGTTTTCACAAATCATAATTTGTTCAGGTATTCCCTAATTGACTGGCACCCACTTTTGTTCCCAGTGCTTTTCTGGAACAAATATGTTCTGCAAATGGTTTTGTACAGATGGGACATTTCCTCTTATTTTTTGAACCTCTTTGATTGGATTTCCCAGCTAAGTTTTCAGTCCCCTTTCCTTCAGTCCTGTTCCCCTTTAACCTGTTGTTCTGACCAGGACATGTTTGGCCTGTCTGAGTTTCCTTCCCTCATCCTTTTATGCATATGACTATGATCAATTTCTGTTCCTTTGTTTAGGGTCAGTGGGGGATTTGGGCTGAGTCGTTGTTGTGGAGGATCCCTACAGTGCTGCCCTAAGTCATGAACCTGAGAACTTGCTTATGCTGAATGAGGTGGGCATTTGGAGTTGAGAGTAGAGCTGCTGAATTAGACCTCTACATTGTTATGTACTATTTCATGAGATTTTTAGCTTATGGTAGGATGATTCTGAGGTGAGGTTTCTATTTTCTTGTCTTATGAGTTTAGCTGTAATTACTGTATACCTGCCAGCTTCCTTTCTTTTGATCTTGAGGGCTTAGAGAAGTTTATGGAAAGCAACTATTCAGTTATCTTACTGGTAACGTTATTTCTTTTCCACTTCTTCCTAATAAATTACGAATTTACCCCCGCCACCTCCCCAGCTCCCTGAATCCAACTTTTTTTTCTATTGCTAATCTTAGACCTCTTAAAGGGTTTAAATTTTAAAAATCTTTTTCTTTTCTTTAAGCCTTTGCAATATGTTTCGACCACAACAGAACCATTTTTAAACAAAATTTTTACCCAGTGTCTTCTTAACTTTACCTACTGGGGCTTATGGAAATGAAAACAAATTAGAAAGTAAAAGTGGGAAATTGTTTGAAGTGAAATTGATTTTGAGAAAAGGCCATTGTTACATTGGGTCATAGGAATCTCCACAAGAAGAGTACCTGACAAGAACTGAAGAGATACAGACGTCCAAATGGTGGCTCTAAAGTTCGATATCAGTATTGCCTGAAGTGTTTACTCACTAGAGGCCCAACACTGCCTCTAGGCCTAGAGCAGTGGGGGTTCTAATTAGGAGACTCTTGTACTGCTTTACACCAGTCCCTATTGTGGAAACTAGAACTTCCAGGAATTCTGAATGAGCTCAACTATGATTGTGCTTGGGGCAAAGGGTGGAGACAAGTGAAAGTTAGCCACTTGTTTCCTTTGTCTGCTATGTGTTTATAGGTCACCAGCTAGGTGGCATTGGAGGACTCAGATAGTTAGACAAAGGCTTTTGAGTTAAAAGTACACCCTCATTAGAGTGAGCTGCTTTCATCCCATCTCACTGAGGGATGAGGAACATGTCATGATGGAAGAAATGTCTACATTTCAACAAGCTATTAAAACTTTTCAAATTCTCAGCATTTTTGCTTAGTGCTTGTCACTAGGCTGAGACCTTCAGTTGCATGGGCAAGCCCATGAGGGTGGTCGGCCGTTTCCTAGGGACAGTACCAGACTTCTAAAGCTTGTCCTGTCATTGAATACTGAACAGACACGCAACCCTTCCATTCTTGTCAGTGAATTCCATATACAAGCTTCTTTTATCTCTTTGGTTACTCTGTGTATATGTGTGTTAGGGAAGATAGTATTATAAAAGATCATGGAGGCTTAATTACATAAATGAAGATTTCAGTAGGAATTGAAAACACTAACTCATAAAATCCTGTCCCATCAAATCCTACTGGAGATGGGTCATGGCCAGTGGTATTTTTCTCCACCTCCCCATGGAGATCTCGAAGGCTAAGGAAGCGGGTACCCGAGGGCATGGTTCATTGGCCTCAATCCTGCTTGACAAGTGTTTGTCTAAATAGTAGTCTGTATAATTGTTCATTATTCCTTTTGTTATGCATAAGGCAATTAATTTGATAGTGATTTACATTTGTTGATAATGAGATGTAGTGATTAGAACATGTTTTATATTACACTGGAGTTTTCTTTCTTTCCTTCTTTTTTTTTTCTTTTTTGATAACTCAGACTAAAAACAGTCGCTAAGCCTGCCACAATTGGTGTCCAGGAGCCTTTGAGAGGAAGGGGAAGGTTCAATACCAGTGCTAACATGTCCCCAGTAATGACATTCTCCTATGACTAATGCCATCCATGTTACTGGCGAGTTCATGAAGTCAGGAGAAAGTGAGTGAAAGCTGTAGTGCAGGGGTAGGGAACCTTTGACCTCGAGTAGGGAACCTTCGACCTTGAGGCCACAGGTTCCCTACCCCTGCCCTAGTGTGTAGGTTCTTCATTCTACCTCCACATGGTGTACTTTTGAGAGGATATAGACAAGAGACGCACGGTGGATGCCCTGTGATCTTAACACAGTGCCTGGAACATGGTAGGCACTTCATGAATGTATATTGATTGATCTGTATCATTGAGAAAATCCCCAGGTTACAGAACTATTGGAATGTTAGAAGCCTTAGTTTCCTTCAGTGCTTACCTTAAGCACCACCATGAAGTTTTTACATTTTGCAAAGGAAAGTGTTCTGATGACTCGCTGGGGCCTTTTGTAAACTTGAAACATCAAGCTAGGGACAATGCTGTATGAAGCACCACCACAGAAACCTTGAGGCGGGGATTTACATAATGTAATCTAGGACCCCACTGAACTGAGAGAGAATGACGTCAATGTCAATGTCAGCTCCTAACTGTGGGTATTCTGTACACTGGTACTGAGTACTCCTTACCTTGCCTCCCCATTCCGTGTGATTCTTGTTTACATCTTTCTACACATCTACCACAGGGTCTCAACCCAACAGGCTATGGCTTTCCTTACCTTAACATTGTGCATGGGCTCCCCATCACTCATCTCTCTTCCACAACAACAGTTCCTCTGGTTTTCTGGCCATACATTTCTTAGATGGCCTTGTTTACTCCATTTCTGGTATTCAGTTCTTGCTGTGCAGTGTGTTGCAGCTTGTTCACACCTCACCTCTTTCCTCCCTTCCCCTCCTCTCAACATGTTTCCCTCCATTACCCTTCTGGTGGTCCTCAATTTCAATTCTTTGAAGACTGTGACTTTCTATCACTTTCAGCTTCTCAGTATCAGTATTGAGATTAATAAGATAGGACTTTGTTTTAGATCATTAGAACCGATCAAACTGGGGCCGAGGAAGGTGAAAGAATTCAGAAATGGGCTGAAAATGAGGGCATCTGACAGAATGAATGGGCACAAGTTATGGGAGTGGCTTTGCTGATTAGCCAGATGAATGCCTCCCTTCCAGTAGGGGTGGTGGTGGAGGTAAGAGGGCATAAATGAAATGAAAAGGAAAACACACAGCTGTGTAAACATTGGCTGTTTCTATTTGGATCGTGCACAGAAATTTCCCATTTTCATCTAGGTATGGAATTGACAGAAGTGCTAGGGATCCAGCTGTAAAGTGTGTGTCACCAAGGAACATTAATGCCAGTGTATTTGTGGTGTGAGGCGTGAAGCATGTTAGCTGCATGCCAGCGTGGGAGGGTTCGTGGGAGGTCTATCACAATTCTCGTCAGGGGAGGAAGAAACGATTTCTCAATTAAAAGTGAATGCTCAGGGAAGCTAAGCAGTGAAGCAGGAAGCTAGTTACCTGCTTTCGATACTCTCTTAGGACATCCTAGAGGGGCCAAGAAAAGAAGAGAATGGAAGTAGCTAAGTATTGTAAATGAGAATCATGCCAAAGAGAGACATGAGCAAATATTTGGAATGGGAAAGAACCTTGGAGATCATTGAATCCAACTTCTTCACTTAACAAATGGAGAAACTGAGGCCCACACAGAGAAAAAGTCTTACCCAAGTAGTAGAGCCAAGTTTTCAGTCCTGAAACTCGGTCTTCAAACTGAGTTCCCTTTTTCTTTGTGTCCTGGTCAGGTCACAGAAGAGGAAAACTAGCTCTCAATTCCCAAGTTGCTTTGCCTCATGACCTGTTATCTACCTAATCAATTTCTTTGACCCTGCCCTTAGAGTTTATTGATTTGAATTGGGAGCAGTCTGATTCAGCGTTGCTTCTTGAAATTCTGGTCATTTCTGTGTTGGTCAGCCCTTTTAGAAATAATAGGAAATTCAGAACTAAATAGAGATATGTTTTGGGATAATGGGTCTTTATTAAAACCATGAGGCCTAACAGAGTTATTTGGATATGTCTCATCCCCATGTTAGATTCTCACGTTGGTGATGACAGGAACCAGTGTACTGTATACACTGGGCTAGATCAGGACCTCCTAACCTGGGATCTGTGGGTAGATTTAGAATCTGTAGGTACTTAGTAGATATTTTGTGTATGAATTTTTAGCTCAGGCCATGATCCTGATGGAGTTATAGGACTTTGGCACTGGAAGGGTGGGTCTTACCTTGTTTAGTGATATGGATGCTTTTGACAATGTGGTTAAGGCTGGAGACCTCCCTCCTCAAAATCACATTTTTACATGACTAAAATGAATTCTAAATTCCAGGTGGGGGGAATGAGAATAAAGATGTATTTTTTTTTCTCATCCAAGTTCACAGATTCCTGGAAATCTTTCTATCGACCCTAGATCAAGCGTTCCGATTGAGTCCATCCTCTGGCTTAATATGTTAGTTGCTTCTGAAGTATTCCTAACCAGTAGTTATCTAACATCTTCTTGAATACAACCAGGGTAAGTGTTCTTAACTTTTCTTGTGTAATGGAACCCTTTGAAAATCTAATGAATCCTCTGAACTCCTGCTCAGAATAATGTTTTTAAATGAATCAACTGAAAACATAGCCTTACAAAAGAAATAGAAAATTATATTGAAAGAAAGATGTGATTTTTCCCATCCAAGTTCATAGACCCCTTGGGGACTCTTTGGACCCCAAATTAATCCTTGCTACTGTGATATCTCTCTTATGAGATAGGGTCCTCTGTATTTGGAAAAACTTCCATTGTTAAGATCTTCCTTTATTAGGCCAAATGTGAATAATAACCTAGCCATGCAAGGCTTTGCAGTCTTACCATGATACGGAGGTGACCCTGGGATCTCCCAAATCCATGGCAGCAAAATACAAATTCTAGAAAGTTCTAGCTAGTGGGGCAAGCTTTAAACAGGAGCCTACTTGTGCTGCCAGAAGACGAGTCTGGCTCAGTGGAGACTCATCGGTGAGTAGGGTGACTAGAGAGCAGAGGGTGATGGACTTTTTAGCCACAGCAGCTCTTAACAACTCTATTAAATAGTGGGGAGATGAACTCTCTGATGATAGAAGGCAGGCCCACACTCACATTTGCCTGAAGCAATGATAATTCAAACATATATAACACGTAATGCACAATAATACCTTCCTTTAAGCAAATTATGATCTGGGTAATGTGAATTGCATTATGCCCATGTTAGAGAAGCAGAAACTCCTGGAGAAGTTAGGTAACTTGCTAATGGATAACAAGCCAGTAAGTGTCCACAGTTACGGATGAACCCAGTTCTTTAGTCTGCTTTCCTTTAAAATCTCTAAGTCAACAATTTGTCCTTACTTTGTCCTCTAGAGCAAGAGTCTCCTAATTGGGACTCATACCTTAATCCCAGAGGGTTGGGACATGATCCTAAGGGGTGTAGAAGCCACCAGTTAGAGAGGGAGAGGACAGGTCCCATCCCACCTCTACTGTTCTAGTCAGCTGTGGGCCTTGTCTTTAAATAACATAAAGACTTGTTTTCTAACCCAGGGCTTCTTAAACATTTTCCACTCATGACCCCTTCAGCACTTCTTAAACTGTGGGTCTCAACCCCATTGCAACCCACAGTTTAAGAAGCACTGTACTAACCTACCTCCCTTCCTCTCTGCTGTAGAAGCTGCCAACCTTGTCCATTCTGAGTTTGGTGTTGGCCTTTCAGGGCAGCTGTAGCCTAAATTTCCCCATAGGGATTGGGCTGGTACCACTGGGAAAACTCCTTTTCCACCCCCTGCTGTCCAGCTCACTGGAGCAGATGCCCTTTGGAGGATGGAGGACGGTCTGTGCCCTTGGAGACAATGAAGAGTGAGTAGGAACTTTACCTCTAATTGTTTTATTTTGAGTGAAACAGAATGAGTCATACAGGATGAGCAGGCTTTGATGGATTGTTATCTGGCTTGCATATTTCTCACGTTATCTATCCTTCAAACCTACTCATCTTCCAAACATCACAGGCTCACAACCTCCTTGGTTGTCTTGACTTCCTACTTTCCTCACCTCACAGCCATATATGCCATCAGGTGCCAAATCAAGTTGATTCTACTTCTGCATTTCTTGCATATGTTCCTTCTCTATACTTGCAGTCCCCACCCTATCTGAGATCCATACCATCTTTTCCTTTGACTATTGCAAAAGTCTTCTGTTTGGTTTCTATGCTTTCTGAAAGTCTCCTCTTACTCCAATCCGTCCTCCACAAGGCTCCCAGAGGAATTTTCCTAAAGTAAAGTCCTATGTCATTCCACTACTCAGTAAACTCCATTTGAAAAGATCTTCCTCATTTCAAAATTTCATTTTTGTAAAATTTTAAAGTGTACTACAAAAGAGCCTGGCCCATAGTAGATGCTCGTTGTTGTTGCTTGGTCATTTTTCAGTCATCTCCGACTCTCCGTGACCCCATTTGGGCTTTTCTTGGTAAAGGTACTAGGTTGGTTTTCCATTTCCTTCTCCAGTTCATTTTACAGATGAGGAAACTGAGGCAAACAGGGTGAAGCAACTTGCCCTGTCAGGCAGCTAGCAAGTATCTGAGACCAGATTTGAACTCAGGAGGATGAGTCTTCCTGACTCCAGGTCCAGCACTCTAGCCTCTATGTCTCTTACTTCCTTGGAAAGCCTTCCTCCCAGCTATTGGCCACTATGGAGCTTGGATGGGGGACCTGGATTTCCTCATGATGGGAAATGGCTCTGTGCCATGTAGGGTGTTAGCGTGGGAGGATAGTTAGGAGAATCTGTACTCATGGCCCTTATTCAGGTTGACTGGGTCCAAGGTGGTCAACCAACAGCACCCCATCCAGAGAGTACATACTTTGTAAATAAGTAAATAGACAGATCTTGACGGTGCTTACTCATTGTTTTTAGTGGGGTAGATAGATGATCCCAAACATTTGGAGATGACTGCTCTTTTGTCACATGTAATACATCAACATCTGTTTTACTGCAACAAATAGCCTTTTAGCTGTTTGAACCTACATAGTGATCATGTATATCCTCCTTAAGAATTCTTTTTTTCCAGTCTAAACACTCCTAGTTCCTTCTATCACTCTCCTATGACATGTTTTTAAGTCCCCTCTAGTACACTGGAATCAGTTCTAGATTTGAAGTCAGAGGACTCTGCCACTTGCTACTGCTGGTATGTCCTTAAGCAAGTCTCTTCACTCTGGCCAGACCTCAGCTTCTTCCTCTATAAAAGGAAGGGAAGGGAAGGGAAGAGACCAGATGGCTTCTGAGGTCCCTTCTCTCTCTTTGTCTGTGATCCTGTGGTCCATCATAATTGCCCTCCTCAGGACATGGGGGCTCTAGCTTTTCTCAGTGTCTCTCTTAAAGTTTGGTGTCAATAACTTGACATAATGCTTCTAAGTGTGATCTGACCAGAAGAGCGTCCCTAGTTCTAAACAGTCTTATTGTGTTATTGCCACCCAAGATGACTTGACTTTTCGGAGTGACTAGTTGGAAACTGTGCATGCAGGGAATGAGCATTGTTTATATCCTCCCACTTCTTTCTCCCCACCACCTCCCGCCCCAATGTCTATCCCAGTGTTCTATACCTCTTGCCCCAATGTCTAGCCCAGTGTTCAGTACATGCTAGGTGCTTAATAAATGGTTGTTAAGGCTGAAGGTAAATCATCTTGACCTTTTGGGTCAGTTAAAAGTTTTTTTTTTAAGTGAACTGATATCTAACTATGTCTCCCTCAATCCTGTATTTGCACAGTTAATTTTTTGAACCTGTGTTCAACTTTATATTTATTCCTATTAGTTTCATCTTGTTAGATTTGTCCTGTTGTCTAGCCTTGTCAGAATGTTTGGCACTCCTGATTCTGTCACCCAACATATTATCTGTCCTTTTTCTTTTTCTTTTCTTTTCTTTTTTAATTGATTTTCTTTTTTCTTCTTTTCTTTGCTTTTCATCTGTTCATTGGATAAGAATGTCATCCATATCTTTATCCGAGACACTGATTAAAATATAAAGAGAACAGAGATGTGGAAAGAGCTCTTTGCTGTTCTACTAGATACTGACTCCAGCTTATCATTAATCCATTAATCAATACAATACAGTGCAATAAAGATTTTACCAAGTTCCTTCTATGTGCCAGGTATGGAGGATACCAATAAGAAAAAAATAGTCCCTGGCCTCAAGGAGCTTACAATCTAATTGGGGAAATCAATACAGAAAAGGAAATCAAAAAGAAGGGCAAGGGGTGGGATAGGTGGGTAGCAGATACCTGGCACAGGGCTTGATGATGAAGGATTCGAATCCAGGCAGTGCAACTGGTAGGAAATGCAGTTGCCTGACCTTCTGAGCCTTAATAAAATGGGGTCTTTGGACAAAATCCTTCGGCCAGTCTTAAATCTACCTAACTATAAAATTTTACACTCTGCATTTCTTCATTTTGTTCACAAAGATGTCATGAGAGATTTTATCAAATGTCTTGATTAGATTCGGCAACATTATGTCCATTGCATCATCCTCATCATCCAGTCTTTCATCTTTGCTAGTAGAGGAAATGAAGTCAGTCTGACATGGCTGGTTACTGAGTCCTATGATGGCTCCTAGTGATCACTACTTCCCCACCACACATTCACCCAAAACTCACAATATATTTTTTAATCTTGTCAAGGATCAGTATCAAGTCCACTAACCCATGTTTTCTGGAATTGGACTTTTTCCTGTTTTTGAGAATCAGGGCAATATTAATAGTTCCCTAGTCATCTAGAACCTGTTCCATTACCCACAGTTCATCAAAGATGCGATCCAACAATCATGGTCAATGGCAGTTGAGCAGCCACAGCTACAAGCATTTTGAGTACCCTGGGATGTCCTTCTGCTGGACCAGGGGACTTGAACTTGTTTAAGGCATCAAGGTTCTCTTTGACCAGCACTTAGCTAAAAAAACAGCACAGCACATCAGGAAGAATGTAGGACTGGACTTCAGGTAACCAGATCCTATTTACTATTTGCGTGACTGAGAGTCAGTTGCAATAGCTCTTGGGGCCTCAAGCCATAAAATGTGGGCTTTTAGTCAATGACCTTGATGGTCTCTTCTCATACTAAATTATGGTTCTACCATCTCCTTAGGTTTCTGGGAAATAAAGTTCATCCCTCTCACATTTGACCTGCTCTTTCTAGTCCAAAGATCAGTCTCCTTAAGAAACCAAATAGGTTTGAGTAGTTTTGTTTTCACTTTGTCATCTGTTAACATTATACTATCTTCCTCATGCTGAGAACTTACTCTTTCTTGGGTCAGATTCCTCTTTTTATTTCCTTTAGTCTTTTGCAAACTTCAACCAACTTCAGACTGTTGTTCTTTAGCTTTTTTACGACTGACCTATTGTCTCCGAATATATTTCTGGAGTGCGACTGGGAAAGTTCTGACAAATCCAGCAGAAATAGCCATTAAGAAGAACAAAGCATGAAATGCCAATGGGGTTCTGAGGCAGGGTTATTGGAGTAGGCACAGACAGAAATAAAAAATGTAGAACGAAGAAGAGCAGGCCGTATGTTGAGAAAAGGGCCAAAGCAGAGCCTTCCATGAACCATAGGTAATCAGGTTTCCACTGCAAGTTTTGAAATCTTTTCCTCCTGCTGATCTGTCCAGACCTTTCTCTTGGTACCACAAGCTTATTTTGCCCTTGCTCAGTGGTGGAATGAGACCCACATGATCCTTCTTTGTCTGATATCAGTTTATGGAGTGCCCAATGGCAGGTTGAAAGCTGCCTTCCATTCTTGCAAACAGCATATTACCCAGGGGTTGGCGATAATGTCAATAGACCCAAGGCTTCTAATCAGCCTCTTGCTGTGTGCTCTACAGCAAGTACTAGAGATAGGCAGTGTGTCTTACTGGGCTTTGTCCAGAAGTGGCTTAAACCAGCAAGTACCTTGAGTTTAGCTTCAATGTTATTGACTATTTCGACTTGCATGGTTTCTTTTGATGCTTCTTGGATATTGTTAACTACTAAAATTACTTTTCCCTACATTCCCTCTCCCCTACTCACTGCCCCAAAACCACATGCAAAAGTTGAAAGAGATGAATTTTAAGTGTGGCGGTAAAATGCACTATGCACTAATTATATATCCTTACAAATGGCCCATCTTTTTTTTGTTTTTTTTGTACAGATATAGAAACAGACTTATAAGAAAGTAATAAGTATAGAATTTCATCAGCTCCCTTAAAGACATCTCACTGCATTGTTTCAAGGACAACTTTGCTTACAAACACTTGGATTCAAAAAATTAGCTTCACAAATAGAAAATGGAAGAGCCACGACTGGGCAACAACTCATCTGAAGAGGTACCTGTAGGTCTTAAAGTACCACAAACTTAATATGGTTCAGCAGTACAATGTGTTTCTCCCCAAAGCTGCTGCATTCTTAGGCTACATTCTGAGATGGAAAGGTAGTGTTCAGTACAAGGGAGATGAAATTCCTATTTTACTTTACCTTAGCCATTCAGCGTACAAACATTTGTTAAGTGCTTATTATGTGTCAGACATTGCGCTAAACACTGGTGATATAACCCCCCCCCCAAAAAAAAACAAAAAAACCCAACCCTACAGAATGTGAATGGGTATATACAAAATGTTTACAGAGTAGATAGAAGGTCATCCTAGAGGGAAAGTCATCAGTAACTGGGGTGGGGGGGGAGGAGGAGGAAGACCAGAGAAGAAGAAAGACCCTTTCACAATGTGGCTTTGGAGCTGAATGGAATTCTAAGGGACAGAGGATAGGAGGGAGAGCATTTCCTGTCCATCAAGGATAGCCAGAGTAAAGGCAGAGATGGAAGATGATGCCAGCTTGGCTATACCATAGAGTATGTGGAGGGAAAGAATGACATGTAAAGAAGCTGGAAAGACAGGAAGGGCCCAGGTTGCAAAGAGCCTTAAAAGTCTAAGAGAGAAGTTCAGATTAGAGTTTGGAGGTAATAAGGAGCCACTGGAGTTTATTGAAGGGTGTAAGCTGGCATAATCAGACCACATTTTATAAAAGGCATTAATGGGACAGTGTCTAGAGGAAGAGGGTGAGTAGAATAGGGATTGGGTCTTTAGGTAACACAACATGAGGATTGGTTGAAGAAACTGAGAGAAAGCCAAGAGAAGGGAGAATTTTGGGTAGCATGAGCTCTGTCTTCAGTTGCATTAGAAGGCCAGATGACAATGCCCAGGGGCCTAGAGGGTATTGCGGCGGGGTAGATGGTAAGGCCCAGTGGTCTTCCATCCCACCAGAAGGATTATATTTGGTAGCCTAAGCTCATCCAAAAGGTTTAAGGATGTGAGTGATTATATGTGCTGGAGTTTGTGGGGAAGATGGGGCCTAAATGTTGGAGTGGGAACTTAATTCCCTCCTGCAGAAATGGAGATGAGGGGTGGAGTGGTTCAGTGTAGGGCCAAGATGGGGAAAGGGGAAGGGAACATTGGCAGGACAAAGAGTTCCCTACAATTCCTCCTCCTGCTGGATCCTCTGATGTGTGGACAGGATCTGGTATTTGAAAGACATTCTTTTGTCATATAGAAAGTTTATATTTGTTCTACTTGGCCCCAAGGGCCTGAGCTAGGCACATTCAGCTGAGGTCAGAAAGAAGCATATTTAGACCTTGTGTTTGGAGAAACTTCCTAACAGTTAGAACTGGCTCAAAGTGGAATGGTTTGCTTTGGAAGGTGGTGAGTGAGCTCCTCTTGCCTAGAGTTCTTCAAACACATACATTTGGATGTTTTAGAGAAGACTCTTGTCTGGGTGCAGTTTCAAGTAGACAGCTTCGGAGACCCCTTCTAACATGAAATTCTGTAATTCAGAAGCTAGACAAGTATGATATCATCACTTGGATTGGAAAACTCTGGTATCAGTGTTCAGTCTCCCATTGTGACTTTCAGTGTTAGCCCCACATGGAAAATAACCTGGATTAATTCTGCCTGCTTCCCTAAAGAAAAGACTTGGTTCAGTACATTACATGGCTGTGTACTCTACTAGCCCTGAAGGAAATGGATGAGTTCTACTGAGCTGATATCTAATGACACTGAACATATGAGAGCTTAAGAGAACTCTCATCTGTAACTATGGCAAAAAAGAAGAGAGGGAGGGAGGGAGAGAGAAAGAGAGACAGAGAAAGACAGACACACACACAGAGACACAGAGAAAGAGAGAGATAGAAACAGAGACAGACACAGAGAGAGAAAGGGAGAGAGATGGATAGAGGAGAGACAGACACACACATACACATACACACAGATCAATCTCTGATTTTGATTGGAGATTTTCCCTCCTTTGTCTTCACACAGGTGATTAGAAACCAAATAGGAAAACTACAGAAAGAGAAAGAATTCTGGCCCAGAGATGTGAATGCAAGTTCTTGGGATCCTATGCAAAGGTGAAACATGGAATGTGCAGATTTCCGTGGCTAACAGACTTTCCTCTTATGTCCTTATGTTGTCTCTGTGCCTCAGGTCTGGGTTTTTGTGTATGCTAAATAGATTAAGGCTGAGGCCTCAGTTGGGGCCAGAGAGCCTGGCACTCATGAAGTAGAATGAAGGCTCCAGAGAGTACTGATAAGGTGAAGTGAGACTAGCCTATCTTCTTAAATTCATGTCTTGAGTTTGGCATTCTGCCCATTGTCAGGTTGCTTCAGTAGTTAACCAGCCATGAAGGCTAGCCAAGAAAACTCTGGGAAATGAAATAAAGGCTTCTGGTCTTTCCTTGGAGCAAGCCTGGAGGGCAAAGAGAATTGGACTGTGACCTGGGAAGACTTCTCCATGTTGGTTTTTGGTGATGATGGCAGTTCCCTTCTGGTATTGGGAAAGTTGGTAGTGATTTGGTTCTTGATGGATTTTATACAATGTTATTTGCACACAGGAGCATCTGGAAGACCTTGTCATCGACAGGGCATCCTTTCCCAAACTGCACTTTCCCCTGGACTTCTTCCATTCCAGTACCGGAGATTTTGGTGAGCGCATCTCCCTGTTTTATGCCTTATTTGACAGTGATGATCAAAGAGTAGTTGAATAAGCTTCAAACAATCCTGGGTAATCTCAAAATATGTCTATGGGACACCGTGTTGGAGGAGAACCTTTAAGGTGCCCTTTTGTTTTAGGGATTCAAAATCTTTTTTGTTATAGTCAGCAAACAAGGAGAATTTGGTATTTTCTCCATTTTTTAGTCAATGATCAGTAAACATTTTTTAAGCACCTCTGTGTGCCGGGCACTGTGCTAAGCTTCAGGATAGAAAGAAAGGTAGGAAATGGTCCCTGCTCTCAAGAAGTTCCAAGTCTAATGAGGCAACAAGTCTCTTCAAACAATCTATATACAAGATAAATTAGAGCTGATGAACACAGGAAAGGCAGTAGAATTAAGGGAGATTGGGAAAGAATACCTGGAGAAGTTGAGATTTCAGCTGGGACTTGAAGGAGGCTCAATTTCTTGTGTTGAATCCTCTTTCAGATCGTGCTTTCTAACCCCAAATGCCCCCTGGGCTCTGGCATGAGTCCTTTTCTCCCTCTATACTAGTTCATTCCCCAGATTTCATTACCATATCTTTCTAATGATTTCTTAAATCTACCTACCCAGCCCCGACCTCTCCTGTTGACCTCCAGTCTTGTATCTCCAACTACCTTTCAGCTATTTTGAAGTGGATATCCAGTAGACAGCTTCAAATCAACATGCCCCAAAATGAACTCAGTATCTTCCCCCCTCCCCGCCCCCCTTTCCCTATTCCATCTTCCCTGTTTCTCAAACTCAGTGTAGATGTCATCCTGAACTCCTCACTATCTCACAACCACCTCCTCCAATCCAATCTGTTGCCAAGCTCTGTTGATTTTACCTTTGTAATATCTCTCAAATCCACCCCCACTTTAATGCAGGCCTTCATTACCTCAGGCCTGAACTATTGCAATAGCAATAGTCTGCCTGCCTCGAGTCTCTCCCTAGTCTAATTCATCCTCCATTCAGTCACCAAAGTCATTTTCCTAAAACATAGATCTAGCCATGTCACATCTCTCGTCCAACTCAACTCACTAAATTCTAGCTCTCTATTGACTCCAGGATCAAATACAAAATCCTTGGTTTGACCTTCAAAGCCCTTCATAACCTAGCTCTCCTACATTTCCAGTCTTTTTACATCTTTACCCTCTGTCATGTACTTGTCGATCCAATGATCCTGACTTCCTCACTGTTGTCTGAAAAAGACCCTTCATCTCTCAGTTCTGGGCATTTTCTCTGGCTGTCCCCTATGCCTGTAATATAAACATCTCTGCTTATAGGCTTCCCTGGATTCCTTTAAGTCACAACTAAAATCCCATTTTATTTGTCTCCTGAGGAACCTGTGTATGTAGCAAGAAGCAGCAATGAGAACCAAATCAAGGAACAATGGATTGGTTTAAGATTGGAAAAGGAGCATGACAGAGCCATATATTGTGCCCTTCTTTAAACTTATATGCAAAGCACATCATGTGAAATGCCAGGCTAGATGAATCAAAAGGTGGAATTAAGATTGCTGGGAGACATGTCAACCATCTCAGATATGCAGATGATGCCCCTCTGATGGCAGAAAGTGAAGAGGAATGAAGAAGCCTCTTGAGGAGGAGAAAGAGAAGAGTGTAAAAGCTGACCTGAATTAGCATAAAAAACGAAGATCTTGGCAATGGGACCCATCACTTCCTGGCAAGCAGAGGGAGAAGAAATGGAAGCAGTGTCAGATTTTATCCTCTTGGGCTCAAAGATCATGGCAGACAGTGACTGCAGCCATGAAATTGAAAGATTCCTGCTCCTTAGAAGGAAAGCTATGGCAAATCTGGACAGAGCATGAAAAAGCAGAGATATCACCTTGACAAAGGTCTGTATAGTCAAAACTATGGTTTTTCCAGTAGTAACACATGGACAATAAGAAAAGCTGAGTGTCACAGAATACATGCTTTTGAATTGTGGTGCTGGAGAAAACTTTTGAGAATCCCTTGGACAGCAAGGAGGTCAAATCAGTCAATACTTAAAGAAATTAATTCAGACTACTAATTGGAAGGACAAATACTGAAGCTGAAGCTTAACTACTTTGGCCATATAATGAGAAGATAGGACTCATTGGGAAAGACCCTGAGGTTAGGAAAGATTAGAGGCAAAAGAAAATGGGGACAGCAGAGGATGAGATGGAAAGATAGTGTCATGGAAACAACAAACATGAGCTTGGACAGACTTTGGGACATAGTAGAGGATAAAAGGGCCTGGTTTGAGATGGTCCATGGAGTCACAAAGAGTTGGACATGACTGAATGACTAAACAACAAAAAAATCCCATCTTCTACACAGGAAGCCTTTCCCAACAATGCTTAATTTTAATGCCTTCCCTATTTGAATTATTTCCTATTTATCCTGGATAGAGTTTTTGTTTGTATATATTTGTTTGCTTGTTATCTCCTCCATTAGATTGTGAGCTTCTTGAGGGCAGGGTCTGTATTTTCCCTCTTTTTTTTATCCTCAGCACTTAGCTTATTGCCTGGAACATAGTAGGTACTTAATAAATGTTTCTTGATCAACTAACAGGGAAGTCATGAGATAGAGGTGAGAATGGAGACTTTCAGGCGTGGGGGGGAACCAGAGAAAATGCCCAGAGCTGAGAGATGACACATCTTGTTTGAGGAACATGGTCAAAATGTGGTCTGTGGAATGTTGCTTCCCAGAACTTATCTGTTTCTTTCTAATAACGTCATCAAGGATACCCTCAATGAATGTGTAGTTTCATAAAAATTTAGATAGCTGGGAAAGTATGTGTTTTAAGGTTTTCAGTTATTAGTGTCTTCTATAACTTTCTTTAAAAAATAATAAGGTTCAAGAGCTTTTGTATTGGTATGTTACCCTCCTATTGATACCTTGGGAATTGATCTCATAATACTGTTAAAATTACGTGACTCCCAGCACAGACTTTGTGTGTACGGTGCACTTGGCCTTATCCAGCCCTTCTTTGTATGTTTTTTCCTTTCAGCAGATTTCTACTTCCCTTGTGCTCACATCTGGAATGGTGATGTTAGAATCTAAATTTTTGAATTTCTTTTCAAATGTTCATCTGCTTGTCTTTCTTCCAGTTTCACAGTTAAATACACTTTGGATGATTTGGCTTAGATGAGTTTCCTAATCAACAAGTGAATATTTGATTA
>CM053775.1:7789178-7806709 GCA_028658325.1 Potorous gilbertii
GGGGAGACAATATACGTTTATATACGTGAGTCTATTTGCTCCTATGTATGTATATTCATACACGATGAAGTCAAGGTCGTTTTTGGCAGAGAAGGCACTAGCAGTTGGGAGATTCAGGAAAGGTTTCATGCCAAAGGTAGTACCTAAGTGGAGCTTCTAAGGAAAACAGGAATTATAAGAGACAGAAATTTTTGTTTTTGAGAAAAGAATAGGATATTCATGCAGAAATGTTGGTGTATTGTCCTTGGGTTCAATTCCTGATCAACCATTGACTCAGATGCATTGTAATCATTCCTCTCACCTCTCCATCTTCTTCCTCAGTTTTCCCTTATGCCAGTTGAATTCTGTCTGTTAAAGTATACTTTTTTTTGTTTGTTAATGACCTCATTTAACTCTTAGGGAAAAAACCTTTGTCCATGACACTCCTTTAAAAATAAAGAAGATTAGAGTCTTATTTCCAGGAAACAGTAAATTATCTGAAAATGAGTTTTTTTTTGTTAAAACACTAGGTAGGTGTTTTAGAAAGTGGAAAGTAGCTCAGCAAGAGAGTAACTGGAAATAATCCCGGATAGCTGTTTATCATCTTGCCATAGCTAAAAATCTACATGAGAAAAGGTCATCAAGAAATAAGGTTCGGTAGGAAATTGCTTTGTCTTTGTACTGTAAATGTTAACCATCGGTCCTCTAGAGTGAGCATGGCACCATTTTTTTTCTCCAAGTGTCAAAAATCATGCTCTGTAGCTTCATTGTTTCTAGCAATCCCACAAATGATTGGAAAGTGATTTTCATTTTCTTCCTGATCATTTAATTCCGTCCTGCACAAAGTCACTAAGTGAATGTCATCTTTCTGTCTGTCACATTCACTAAGACGTTGATTAGTAAATTTGGGGGACAATTGCCTGTCCTCTTTGAAACTTCCAACTAGATACACTCTCTTGCCAAGATTTCTTTCACCTGTGCATTTTCCTGTACTGCTTCTTGATATTTTCTGAGGCAATACTGCTCATAATCTTCTACCATCCTGCTCTGTATAATTTTACAAATGACTTCGTATTTCAGAGCACTATTACCTTTGGTTGCCAGATCTCACCACCTGGCAGGAGAATCAGTCAGTCAGTAAGCATTTAGGTGCTTACTGACACTTAGCCAGGCACTGGGCTAAGCCCTGGGTATAAAGAAAGGTAAAAGACTATGCCTGCTCTCAAGGAACTCACAGCTTAGTGGGGAGATAGCTTAAAAAATTGTAGATAAGATCCACTGGAACTAACCAATAGAGGGAAGGTATTAGAATTCAAAGGGATTAAAAATTTCCATACCAAAACTATCAAGATTAAGGAGAGACCATCAAGCCTCTGAATACCAAGACCTCCAAGGCCAAACTCCTCAGGCCCAGGATCACCAAACCTACAAGCCCTAAGAACATATACAGCCTATCTATCCAGGTACTAAAGTCAGCAGTAAATGCCCAGGCCCCAGGACAACTAAGTATAGCTCTGAGGTTGCCACAACCAATGACCCCGAGGTAACCAAGTTGAAGCCAAGGTTACCAAGTCTGATTTTAATGAAGTCCACTAATTCCAGTGCTCCCAATCTCAGTGATTGCAGTGCCCCCAAGTCTGTTGAACTCACCCACATGAAGATGCTGGGGCTAAGACTTCAAGTCAGATGCTTCAGGATAGAAGGACTTAACACCCTGACCACTTTTTTTCACAAATAAAGGAAATGATGAGTCATAAGAAAAAAAGGAAGGGATCAGGAAAAGCTTCCTCTAGAAGGTAGGCTTTTAGCCTGGACTTTAAGGTAGCCAGGAGGCAGAGAGGCGTGAGGGCCAGCCAGTGAAAAGTTCCGGTAAGGACTGACAGATGTAATTGCTGAGAAGATCCTGTTGGTGATCTTTGAAAGATCTTACAGAGTGGGAGAAGGATCAATGTCCCAGAAGAAGAGGAGGAAGGAGATGGAGAGAAGAAAAAAGAGAGTTTGAAAACTGTAGACTACTCTATATTTGTACCCTAGATTTACGGAATGTAGATTTAAAAAGGGGAAAAATATTATCCTGTGGAGTACAATGCTACAGGGAAGATCAGTCCAGGAAGGGTAGGAGTTGCTCAGAAATGAAATTTTGAAGAGCCAAAAAAGAATCAATTGCACTGAGTAGGAATCATGGGGTCTCTCTGAACATAGATACACAGGGGACTTACCAACCAATTCCATTTGAAAAATGAAATGCGAGGAAAATTGAAGGAAGGCCAAAGAACAAATGGTGAATATCATGGAGTAACATGATCCTACAAAATAGCAGATTGGAGATGGAAGTCACAGACAACACAACAGTGCTTTGTTTACAAGCTCTATTGGGAGAAAAAGGAACATCAAAGAAGATAGGAGCCTAGTTATTCAGTCAATCAACAGGCATTTATTAAGAGTCTGCCATGTGTCAAGCATTGTGCTAGGCACCTGGGATACAAAGACAGAAGTGAAGCATTTCTTGCCTCCAAAGAACTAACCTTTCAACAGTCAAGATGGCACATGTGTAAATAAATATATATATGGAATAAATACAAAAATCAATGAAGGGCAGCACGGGGAGAGAGAACACTTGAAGCTAGGCGATTGGTGAAAGTTTCATATGGAAGTGGTATTTGAGCTGAATCTTGGAGAAAGTCTGACATTCCAAGAGGCCGAGACAAGGAAGAAGTGTATTCCAGACATAGGGACAGCCAATGGATACAGAGGCGTGCTGGTGAGAGTTAGAGCATTAGATGTGTGAGGCAGTAAGCAGGCCAATACGGCTGGATCGTAGGGTATGTGGAGGGGGACAGAGTGTAAAACTGGAAAGGTAGAAAGCGGTCGAGTTGTGAAGAGCTTTTGTTGTCAAACAGAAGCCATGATATTTGATCCTACAGGTAACAGGAAGCCTGAAGGTGACATGGTTAGACCTGCCATTTAGACTCAGCCATCTAATGTTTAATATAAAAAAAGTACTTAATAATAGCATGGTAAGGGTAGTCAGCAAAAATGCAGCACTCTCTATTTGCTACAGTGGTGCAGCAAGGTCTGAATAGCTGACTCCTTATACTTGGAGCCTTCATACTCAGGTGCCTGGGGAGCTACAGCAACTCTTGGAGCCCTAGCTTCCTGCATCAATTAAATTTTGAGGAGAGTTTCATTGTCTTTTTAGGGATAATCTAGCCTAAAGTTCTTGGGGTAGGTATTGCTTATATAATACATATACTTGAGGAAAATCACTTTAGGTTGGCTTTGTGGAGAATAGATTGGAGCAAAGAGACTCCCAAATCTAGTGCTCTTTCTGCTCCATCACACTACCTTTGATCTATAAGTTGGTGTTTTTGTGAGATAGTCTCCAAAGTGCCATGGATTTTCCTTTTGCCAGATTCTCCTCGTATTGACTTTGTGGTTAGCATAGAGCCTGGTAGGAGATTGGAAATCATGTCAGTGTTGTGCTAGACTGAATGCATTGCTGAAACCTGTGGCAGGCAGCCTCCCTCAGCCCTGCTGAGAAGGAGGGGAGCTGGCATCTGCCTGAAGCTCTGTTAGAACTTGGATGCTGCCGTGTTTCTGCAGGTGGGGGCTGAGAAGCCTCACCAGGCTTGGTCGTGAGCAAAAATTTTGACAGCTCTTGTGTTCAGACTGAAGGCTGATAGAACAAACTCCTGAAATTCCACTGGATTGCACAAAGAGATTTCAAATCTCTAAACTTTTCATGGTAGGGTGTGTGTGTGTGAAGTATTGCCGATGTGAAGAAATTGCAATTATGAATAATTAATTTGACATTTATGAAGAAACTGAGGCCTGAAGAAGTGGTCCTTCCCATTACTACAAGCCTGAGGCAGAATTTGACTCTGATTCTGGAGCACTATCTACTGTGCCACACTCAGCAGTAATAACGTATCGGCTCATGCCCTCAGAGGCTCTCCTCTCAGGAACATCTAGGTTCTGCATCCTTCTATAGTATTGGAACTAAGTCATCTACTTGCAGCCAAGGAAAGCTATGGATACTTTGCACAAGAACATATTTATTACAAAACATATAAGAACAGTCTTGGACCTGAGACTAGTAGCAAATACAAACTCAAAACATGAGCAGGGAAGGCCCTGAAATGTGGATAAAGTTGTCACATCTTCCCTGAAGCCCAAATCGGCATTGACTCTTCCTGGCCTCCAGCCTTCTATCTGATTTCCCTTTGAAATCTATCTTGTCTCTGTCGGTGGCCCCTGTTTTTCTGCATGTCCCAGTCCAACTCCAGATTTTTCTTTAGCTAAGACAATCATTAAGATTATGCTGAGGACAAATGGGGATACTGGGCAAAGAAACTGCCTCGGAATGGAGGGCATAGACTGTATGTATGAACATTAGACAGTCACTGAGGCCAGGGTCTTGGTGCTATTTTTAGAGAGGCCCCACATGAGGTTAATGCACCTGTAGCATTTCTGGGAGCAAATATTTGCACGTAACAAAGCCACATGTGTGCCTGCAAAGCGGATAATGGGGGCAGCCCAGACCTTTCTTCACACTGCAAATGCAGATATTCTATTCCACACACTCAGGAGAAGGAGTAGCTTAAGGCTGTGTGTGCAGGGCACTATCCTAAGTTGGTGGAGATTTTAGAGATTTTTTTAGTGGATGCAGCCCACTCGTGCATGGGCAATCATGCAGCCCACTCATACATGGGCACTCGTGCAGCCCACTCATGCATGGACAGCCATGCAGCCCACTCGCGCATGGGCACTCATGCATGGGCACTCATGCACCCACTTACTCAAAACTTTCATGGATTCCTTTTTTTGGTGACATTCATCTATGAACTCATACCACTGGATAGTATAGTAAAGTTCCAGTTTTCCTAATTCCACCAGTAATTGGATTTCCCATGGGCAGCATCTTGCTGGATTTGGAATCAGACAGCCTGGTTTAGAATCTCGTCTCCTACTTGCTTCATATGTGACCTTGATCAAGTCACTTGAACTCTGAGTCTCAATTTCTTCCTCTGTAAAATGAGGCTATAGAACTAGATTTCTAGATGTCTAGAAATATATATACATATATATATGTATATATATTTCACAATTTTAATGAGGAAATATATGTATTTTGAATGCCAGACATCTACAAATCTAGTTCTATGGCCACATTTTACATTTTTCATTATAACAGCACTTTCCCTACAGAGAATGGATGAGTCAGTTTGAAAGAACATTTATCACTCCCTAAACTTGAACCTGGGCCTCCAGATGGAATTCAAGGGTCTTAAGTTTGGCTTCATGTTGTACATTATTCCTCAGTATTACCCCTTAACTTCAGGGTTTATACTGGAACTGAAAACAGAAAGCTCATCTCAAGTTACTTCCAGCCCATCAGGAAGTTTCAGAAATCTTAGGAAAATGCTTCATCCTGAAAGAATTCCAGCTTGCTTGGCAGTCGTGAAGATTTCTTCAGTCCAAAGAAGTTTGAAATTCCAGGGACACTCCCATTCTCTTGAGTCCTAGACCAAACCAAACCTAGACTTTCCATGTTCAGAGGTCCTTTTACCCTTAGCCTCTCACTGACTGAACATTGACTCCTGAATGATAATTATCTAATAACGTGCATTTATGCACGTACAAATGTCAACGTACTCCACTCTAAAGCCCAGCCAACGACTGTTGCCGATAATGGTTTACTCACTTTCTGGACACATTGTCTATTCTCGTTGCATGATAATTTCAAATTAATTTTTTAAAGCACATACTCTTTTTAAGGTTCATCAAATTCACCAAAAGCAGTATGCTATCTAAATGAAGAGCACTGGGCTAGGCCCTCAGCATAGATGCAAAAATCACCCAAGGCCTGTTCTGATTGAAGCTTATATATATATATACGTGCCCTGTTATCCCAGCAACATGGGCATGCCCTTCGGCAGTGCAGGTTGCAGCACATCCAGGCCTTCTCATCCTGGGCAATGTCTTATCTATAACTTCGTGTTATACTGGCCCATTTCCTCTTCTTATTTACCTGGATGCTTCCTGGTACAGTGTCCAAGCCACTTATATACAGATTTCGCAGTCACGAGTGGTTATGCTAAATCTGTGTAGAGTGAAGTAATGTTTGCAACATTTGAGTGTTTGAAGCCCAGATGTCATTTTCCTTTTCTCTGTTGCTCGTCTACAAAATATAGGACTGTTTGGTCAAAGTGAATCTTCCAGGATGGGCCTGCTCTTTACCTTTAGACATGATGACATCCCAGGAATCCTTAGAGTTTTTCCAGGGTATCAAAGTGTGTAGATGGGGAATGCCTGTTGCCAGGCTGTATCTGTAAATGTTTTACCTTTAGGATGCTAAGAAGCAGTGTGACACAATGGGCAGAGCTCAAGCTTTAGAATAAAAAAAATGCTTGAGTTTAGATCTGACACTTGCCAACTGTATGTGTCCATGAGCAAGTTATTTCACCTTTCAGAATGTCAGTTTTCTCCTCTGTAAAATGGTCCTAGTAATCGCTCTAGTACCTAGCTCCCAGAGTGGTTGGGAGACTCAGTAAAAATGAGACATATAAAGAACCTGCAAACTTTATTGTGCTATGTTAATGTTAACTACCCACACCTCTTGACATTAGCTGCAGGGGTTCCCTGGGCATTGCTCTCTTAGCTGATCTTCAAGATTTTGACCTTGTTTTCTTTATTTCACATGTTGTTTCCGAGGTTACCAAAAGTAGGATAGAGAACCCACATCTTGGAAAGGAGGCCTTGTTCAAAAATCTAAATTTAAAAATACTTTGATAAAAAGTTTTTTGGAGGGGGAGGTTTTGTTTTCCATAGGAAGTATTTTATAATGTTAATTATATTGAGACTGTGGGCACAATGCTCAAATTCCTTGGGAAATTATTGCCAGTAAGATGCCTTTACATATAACGTTGAGTAGTCACCTGTAGAATGCTGAGGTTGAGACATACCTGGGAATAGAGTTTTAGTGATCACATTGAGGGCAGCTAGGTGGCGCTGCAGTGGATAGAGTGCTGGACATAGAGTCAGGGAGACTCATCACCCTGAGTTCAAAACTTGCCTTAGACACTTAAATAGCTGTGTGACCCTGGGCAAGTTGCTTTACCTTTTGCCTCATCTGTAAAATGAGCTGGAGAAGGCAGTGTCTTTGCTAAGAAAACCCCAACATGGGGTCATGTAGTGTCAGAGAGGACTGAAAAATGACTAAAAAATGACAGTCACATTTGTTATACTAAATTTTACAAGATACTCTGATGTTTTAAGAGAACTGACATTAGACAGGGTACTCTATACTCCAAATGGCAAAAATGTGATTAACTCAAAATGGAGAGAAATTGGTGAGAAAAATCTGGAAGTAAATGTTTCAGTCCTTAATGTACGGATGCTAGCAACCCTTGAAACCTCCAAGTTTGGTCAGCCCCTAACCTGCTATTATTAATTCTCACTAGTCTCTTCCATTCAACCTATGGGGACCTTTTAAAGCTGTATTTTCCTTAATTAGTGTGGTAACAAGGAGATTGGCTCCCTCAGAGGGAGCCTTGAGTGGCGCCACTTTTCCCCTGAACCTTCAGGAGTCTCTTCTGATAGATTTCACATTTTTTTGTTGATTGCTGACATCAATTTCAATGAAGAGTCCAACCTGCTGTGAATGTTCTCAGTTTGACTGATCAGTTTTCTCTGAAATCCTTAGCCACCTGTCATCACTGTGTGTTGGGCTCCTTAGAGGTATAGCTCAAGAAGGATTTGAGACGTGAGGAAACCTAAAATGTGCAAAAAGTAGTACTTAAAAGGGTCTTATGTTAACTTTACCTTAATAAACTCATTGCTTTTCATGTAAGCCACTTATCAGGAGTCATTCCAAGAACCTAAATGACACTCTAGTGTCAGGCTTTCCAGCTCTCTTGAAATGTATCAGGTTCATCATTATCATCATCCTCATCATGAACACATATCTGTTCAGCACCCACTGTGTGCCCAGCACTTTATTAGGTGCTTGGAGACACTTTGAAGATATTAATCAAAAGATCCATCCCCTGCCCTAAAGGGTTTATTATCTAGTTAGATGCTGACTCAATCTCAAAGACTAAGTATAATTTAACAGTAAAAGAAAACTTCTTATAAGCAGAGGAGGGAGAGGGTTACACATGCTTTACTATTATTTCATGTTTGGGGTTTGTAATTTTGCAACTTTGTCAAGAGTAAGCATTAAGGGAATGGGCTCCACATGAAACAAGGAAAGAAGAGAATGGAGGGGGTAAGGGAAGGGATAAAAAGTGAAGTGAGAGAAGGTATGATCAAGGAACAGTTAGATAGGAAGAGGTGGAAAGGAGAGGCAGAAACACCAGGATAGTGATGAATGGATGGATGGATAATGGATGGATGGTGGATGGATGGATGGACAAACAGGGTAGATGAATGGATGGATAATAGGGATAGCTAGATGGATGGGTGGATGGACAGACAGATGGTAAATGGATGGATGGACAGGTAAATGGTGGATGAATGGATGGATAATGGATAGATGGTGGATGGATATATGGACAGACAGATGGCAGATGGATACATAGATGGACAGATGGATGGTAGATGTATAGTTTTCCAGAACTCCTTGCTCCTTTCGATATTTGATTTTGTATCCTGGTCCTGGTGTGATGGAAGGCACGCTTATCATGAGTATTCTCCTAATGCACAATGGCTCAAGTATACAACTTGGAGTCTGGGAGACCCAAGCTCAGTCCTGCCTCAGATACTTGCTAGCTGAGCAACCATGGGCTTACCTTCTTAGCCTCAGTTTCCTCTTCTGCAAAATGACATTAATAGTATTCATGACACACAGGTTTTTGGATTATTATGAAGAACAAATGAACTACTCTAAAGTACTTTGCAAACCACAAAGTGTCATGTAAATGTCAACACCAGCCATTATTATTTCTTTTTTCTGATTACTGCTCTACTTCTGATCTCATTATCTGGCCTACCCTGTAAACAGGAAGGTTGGGGCACAGAGAAAGGCCATTACTGACTTCTTCTAGTGTCTATGTCAGGGTTCATGCCTCTCTTTTTTGTTCTCCTGTCTTAGCTGTGGCTCAAGCCAAAGAAACATTTTCCAAGTAGCATTTCCTGGGTCTCGGTGGATCATCTGCCAGTCTCTGGACTGGATCCTTATCACATTTGTTTTTCAAATGTGACTGCATGTGTGCTTTAGTTTCTAGTGTGAATAAATAATTTACCAATTACTAGAGATTTTTTTTTGTCTAGGGGTATGGAATAGGATGGTCGTCTAGACGTGTGATTTCATTGGTGTGGGGAACTACTAGTGTCATAGACTTCCTCCATCAATGTCAATGGGTCATTTACCTATAATTTATAATCTCAGAAAATTACTTTGGGAGGGGCCTCGTATATTAGTTAATTTGCCCATGGTCATATAGATAGCATGTGTGAGAGGCAGGACTTGAAACTAGGACATGCTGGATTCCCTAAAATATTGAAGGAAACCCAGAAATGATTGCCATTTTATGAAGTTTATGAATTTTATGAATTTATGAATGCATCTTTTCATTCATCCTGGGCTGACTTCAATGGCAAGTAAGAGTGGCTGAGATCCATGGCCCACGGGTAATTTTGTCCCACCAAAGGGGTAAGTCGATAGATTGAAAAAGTTTTAGCAGTTCTTTATTCCAAGGTCTCCCCCAGGCTTACTAGTTGTTTGACCCTGGACAAGTCACTTAACCACTGCCTGCCTCAGTTTCCTTACCTCTAAAATGAGGATAATACTAGCAGTCACTTCCCAGGCTTGTTGTGAGGACCAAATGAGATGCCCAGCACAGAGTAAACACTGTATAAATGTTAGCTGCTCTTACTGTTGCTATTACGAACCTTAAGTTAATGTTTCTTCTTTCATCTGTGCTGTAAGAACCAACAGGGATTGAAATTTAGATTGAAAGTCAAGTAAAAAAAAACCACTTAAATGTCACTTGAGTCTGCTCAAGCCACAGGGCAAAGTCAGAAGATGATCTGGCATTTTGAAACATGGCTTTAGGAGTTGCTGTGTTGTGTACTAGTATATGTCCTCTTTTGGGCCCAGCTCTGGAAGTTCATAATATGCTTATGTGCAAGGACTGGATACCTGGCAAACTAAGCTTTTGGAAGAAGCACAAGTCTTAGACCCAGATGGCAGAAGTAGAAGCAATGTTGCAGAGAGACAAATTTCAACTTGATGTCTAGACAAACACCTGCCTAGGTGTCTAGCTCTGCTGTCAAAAAGTATCACATTGAACAGGTGGGAAGGTCTTGGAGTGAAGGCAGGATCACTATTTCTCAAAAGGGATGGAGGAGAGGGGATCCTTGTTCAAATATGGCTGGACCAACTGTGAGATCACATGATTGTGTGACCTTCACACCCCCTTCCATTATTAAAGACTCCAAGAAGTGGCCGCAGCCTTTTGGGCCGTAATCTTCTGGTCCTGTTACATGATGGAAATAAGTTCTTGGCTAGACTGCTACATTACTGCTATGGTCATACTTGTCATAATGACGTTTGGCCTGCGTGAACCATAAAAAGAAACAATATGAGGCATTTAAAAATCTATTTATATGTCGTGTAGAACAAAACCATAGGATGGCACTTTAAGGTCTGCAAAATCCTTTATATATCCCATTTGAACCATGCAACTACCTTGGGCTTAGGTGCGATTATTCCCATTTAACAGATAAGAAAACTGAGGCTGAGAGGTTAAATGACTTGCTCAGGGTCACACAGCTGATGAATGTCTGCGGCAGGATTCAAACTCAGGTCTTCCTGAATTTGAATCTCACTTGGTAGCCTCATGAGATCGGTAACTTGAATAAAGAACTGAAAATTTTTTCCAACTTGGGAAGATTTGGTTTCCTTTCAGATATGGTTTGAGCTGCCCTTGGAGTAGGTAGGCCACTTAGGGTTGGATTTCCCAGATTTATGATTCTCTAGCTATTTTCATCAAATATCTAGCATTCTTTCATGCCTAGAATATAAGATCTGGGTCAGATCCTGCTGCATGATCATGAAAAAGTCATTTAACTTCTCTTAATTTTAGTTTTCTTATCTGAAAATGGGTATAAATACTTCTAGCACCTACTTCACAAGGTTGATGTGAGGCTCAAAGGAGAGCTTTATATGAAAAACATTTTGATAATTTTAAAGTGCTATATACAATTTAATTCTCATTGATCATAATCAATAATATGGTGTTTAGTTGATTTAATAGAACAGAGATCGCTGAAGGTTGGATATATGAAAACTTCAAAAAAGGAATTAGACACTGAGGGAAGAAAGACACATAGAGAACTGGAAGAAATGAAAGGCCCCCTCCTTTTTTTCACTGCAGCCACAGCCATGAGGGGGCTCAGGCCTCAGAAGAGCCTGATCTCTAGTGCCCTTCGATATGTAACGAAGGTATGGCTTGACCCCAGTGAGACCAAAGAAATCACCAAGGCCAACTCCCATCAGTATATATGGAAGCTGCTTAAAGATGGACTGATTATCTGAAAGCCTGGTATAGTACATTTTGGTGCTGCCTGATGCCAGGAAAGCACTGGCTTGCCAGAAGGGCATGCACAAGAGTATTGGCAAAGGAAAGGGTTGGCTAATGTTTGTGAGTGTGAGAAGGTGACCTGGATGAGGAGAGTGTGGATTCAGTTTGTCTTGCTCAATGACTATATTGGCAATCCAAACGGACCATAGTCTGTACCTGAAGGTGATTGGAGCTGTACTAGGGTTGTGAGCCACAGTTTAAGAGGCACTGAAGGGGTTTGGAGTGGCAAAAGTTTAAGCAGCCCAGTTCTAGAAAAAGTGGCTCCTCATGGAGAGCCTTCAGAAACTGACAGTGCATAAAGCCTCCAAGAAGCTTCTGGTAGGTTCAAGGCTTAAGAAAGTGGGAAAAGGGAATGACAGTTTGTCTGGGCCAAACAAGGCTCTGCTTGAGGGGAGGAGGAGATCTATGACTGATTTCCCCCATCGTCTTTGTGCTACCACTCATCTCCAGAGTTCATTCGGGAAAACCAAACTCTGGCCCCCAAATACAAAAAAGCACCAGAGAGTCTCTGGTCCCCTGGTTCTTGCTTCACATTTTGTTCCTGAGCTTTCCTGCTCTCATTTCCCCACTCTCTTTCCTACATCACTTCCTGTATGACCCACATCTGCCCCATGCATAAAAGTTCTGTTGTTTCTTCTTGTATCACAGGACTTTCAAAGCAATCGACCAACAGCTTGATTCTGCCTGCCAATAAGATGTCTAACTCCAGTCAAGTGCTGAATTATGGAAGTTGGCTTTGGGGCCAATCAGCATTAAATACTTTTGTTTCTCGATGTGTCCTCTATTTTCGGCTATTATTCCAGTACTCTTAACGAATCCATTTTTAAAGAAATAACAAAAAATGCCCAAATATGCAAAAAAAACCCTTTGTTGTTGTGATTTTGTAATTTGCTATAAAGTTGTTTGACAGAATAACTTGGGTACATTCAGTGGTACAAATGGAGTTTTAGCCTTTTTGCAAATCAGCCAGATCATCATGCTCACTGAAACAAAGGGTCACCTCAAAGACCCAAATTAGCTCTGAATTGTGGTTGCACTTCCCATTTATTAAGCATCAGAAACCAGTATTAGAATGTTGTGTTTAGTTGCAAATATAACTGTGTGAACAGCTACCTGCTACCCACAATACCCCTTTAACAAAGAAAAACAACTTTTCTAACTACTCTCTACCCACAGCACGCCCTTTACAAAGAAAAACAACTTTTCTTTTTACTTCTGGGAAGATATGGGCCGAGTTTACTGTTGTTTTGGTTATCAGTAAACAGGCTAGGATGAGCAGGCTATCAACACAGAAGCACTTTATTGCTGCAAAAACTGTTCTGGCTCCCTCTACTCTCGAAACCACAAATCACTGTAATGTACGACTGTGTGACTGCAAAGGAGAGAAAACCACCAACATTACACCATGGCACCCTCTGGCATGCATAACATTCTCTGATTGAATTTTTATGTTTCCCTCTTTGTATAATATGTATTTACCAAAGGGACAATGGGAGAGTTGCTGCCTATGAAATGTGCTGTGGAAAGTTTGCTATGAAAGCCTGCCTGCTCCCCTCTTTTATTTTCATCAAGGATTTCCTTGTTTATATACACACAACCTTCATAAAGATTTAACAGAAATGAGAGGAGAAAACAATCATGGCTCCTTGATGCTATTTTTGGTAATATCAATAATCAGTTTTTCCTCCATATTTTGGGAATATTTCTATGAGATATAATGAGCACTTTAAAAAATATAGTGCCCCTCGCTCCTTGTTTAGTACGTATTTTGCCTGTGTATATTTGGTTAAATCCAGCTGCTTATCAAGACTTCATTTCCTTAAGCACCATTTCTAGTTCCTTATACAGCACATTCGGGCCTGAGGTGCTTGGCGTCCAGATAAGGAGGTTCTGTTGTCATTAGCTGTCAGCTGTTTTTAATGATGAAAATAAATCACTTAAAGAAATGCTGATATACCTGTTCCATTGTGCATGTATTTTTTTGTTTTCCTTTCAGGTTTATCTATAAAAGCTTTCTGTATGATGTGTCTTAGTTGGATCTCATGGCAAATTTTGTTCAGGAAAATAGAACTTTTCTCAAGTACATTTTGCTATTTTTTGAGGTAGCATTGTTTGCAGTCTTCATTAATTCTTCTGAGTAATGTTTTATGTGTTTGTACCCTGAACCAATGTTGTCTTTGGCTTCTGTCTACTTGACAACAAGATCATTAGGTTTTTGTCTAAGGAGGGTTTGGGAACTTTGGTTCCCCTAATTGAATTAGTTGCTTTGGATTTGTTAAATGCCCCTAAAGAAGTAATGATAATCAGAGCCCATGTCTTTGCTTTTATCTATTTCCTGTGTCCAAGGTACTAAGTTAAGTAGGTCAGCTTAGAGCTATTATAATTTCACTCACTATCCTTTCATTTTTACCTTTTCATTTAGTGTTGATTTTGATCTTTGGCCTAACTAACCTATGGTCTGATTGCCTGGTCAACTGCTTCTGAAATTGCCTCCACCTGGATAAACTGTGAGTTAAGATTAAGCTATAGTTTCATTTTGGGACATGTGATTGTTTCATAGAAGAGTCCATATAGGGGAAGGATTTTTTATATTTCTAGCTACTCCTGTTTTTTTGATGATGCTTTGTTGATTGCATCTAGTCTGGAATTACTGCAGTCTTCTAAGTGAGATTCACAACCCTTCAAAAGAGTTCATCCCAACAGTCCACAGAAGAAAAAAGAGACACTGATGCCTTTGCTAAACAATGAGCACTTCATTGAGTGTGTTCATCAACATACCTACCTTGGACAGACACTGAAGATGAGCACTGTGCTGGCTCCATAATTAAATCTTAGGAAGAGAGCAGGATGCACCACAATGTGGAAATGGGATAGCACTTGATTACCTTAAAGAAACTTACCTTGTAAAACACCAGTATTCACCAGGAGATGGTATATGGCTATGAAACATGGAATACTACAATCTTCAAAGAATTCAAATAGTGGGGCAGCCAAAGGGCAGTAGAAAGTTATATGATACATGTAAATGAGAGTTATGTGATAGATGATAGCCTATTATTGATAATCAGTTGCATGTAATCAGTGGCATAAAACAATATCAGTGATCTCTGACAAGAAAAGGAGGTAGGCCAGTCATGTAAGGATTTGTGTGCTATTCTGTAACTTATGGCATGTTAAAAAAAATTGCAAAGGAAGCCCTCCACTGTGTTGGATGGACTCTCTTTGGAGAATTTATGGGAGGTAAGAGACAGATCACACAGGATGAGAAAGAAGGAATGGGTTAAGATTGTCTAGAGTCCTCATAGCAGTAAGAGCACAGACCCATGGAAGTATTGATGTTCATGATTCTTTGATTGCATATAGAGCACCTTCTCATTCTGCCCTTGAAGGCAATGTGAGGCTTCTTGATAATCTACAAAACTTGGAACTTTTTTGTTTTTTAATCTTGAGACCTATTTTCTCACACATTTTCCACTGTTTTCCTATATCTTCATCTTGAATTGACTGAGTTTTAAGATCTACATTGATTCCACTTAGAGGATCTTTCCAAGTTCTTCATAGAAAAGGCTCAGTGGAGAGAGCACCAGGTCTGGAGTTAGGGAGATCTGAGTTCAAATTGGACCTCAAAGACTTACTGGTTATGTGACCTGGACAAGTCACAAGACACTTCACCCTGTTTGCCTCAGTTTCCTCATCTGTAAAATGAGCTGGAGTAGGAAATGGCAAACCACTCCAGGATCTTTGCCAAGAAAACACCAAATGGGGTCACAAAGAGTTGGACATGACGAAAATAACGGAACAACAATAGCCCATAATGTGTCGTGTCTTCATGGCCTTTTTGAACATGCTCATCATGAACGCTGCAAGGGGTGATGACCAAACAACCCAACACATTATGTTTCTTCCTGCCTTTGGGTGCTCTATTAAACCAAACTGAACAATGCCTTTGTTTGCCACTCCAAGGAGAGGCTGGGAGGCTTCCTTTCATTCAGCTGCACCTTTCTTATGTCCTCTGGTTTCACAAAGAGCAAAAATATCAGTCTTGGCGTGGCTCCGTTCTTCCTGGAGGGTTTCAGCTTGATCACTGGACAAGGATTGCACTCTTAGGATGTAAGAAGCTAACAACAGGTGACTCCTGGCACCCTTTATCCCTGTTTCTACAAGTCCTCTTTCAGTGGGGAAGCATCAGAAGGTCTCAGGTCTGGCACCTAGCAAGTCCTTAATAAATGTTTGTTAATTGATTGATCAATGGCTGAGGGCCACTTAAATTTATTTCTGTTTCATGGGCCGCAATGGCTAGTCATTACCTAGTGTCCAGTTGGTTGGTGATTAGCTTCTTTCTAAGTGAATAGTTTGGTCCTCGGACAGTAAACCTAGTTCATCTCTGGGCCCATCTCTGGGTCTTTTCAGCTTATTATGCTCTACAGCATAACCTTCAAGAAGCCAAGGTCATTCCCATGTCCTCATGAGTCATCAGTGATAGACAGATAGATAAGTAGAACTCTTATTAGGCATTTCTTATGTGCCAGGCTCTGTGCCACTAAGGAAAAGTCCTCAAAGAGCTCACACTCTAATGGAGGAATATCAGACCTAAGAGAAGGTTGGAAGCTGGGGGTGGGGAGAGCGTGGCATGGTAAGAAGTTGAGGAGATGATGGGAAAGCAGCTGGAGGCTTGGGCCCCATAGCCAAGCTCACCTATCACAGTGCAGGGACAAAGGGGAGGAATTCAGGCTTCTCTTGGGAGGAAGATGTGGGCAGAGAACAAAAATCCTTGTGTCCTCAGGAGGCCTCTTGTTGCCCATCCCAAAAATGAATGAGGAAACCTGGTCTCTTCTTCATCTGCAAGATCCAGGACACCAATTTGCATCAAAACAGGGTCACTGGATGTTCAGATTCTATTACCAGCCCTGATAGTGGTCCCTAGGACCAAAAAAGGAAGGAAGGAGGTTTAGAGTCATTTTAATGTCATTGTTACCCCCTCCAGCCCCCCTCCAGAGGATACACACTGTATAAATATTAATTTTCTACTTTAGATGAAGATTAACTGGTATTGCTTAGGTGAATTGGCCTGTGATCATTTTAGTATCTGAACATGATAGAGAATGTTAACATGCTGTTACCAATCAGATGTGCATTATTCTGTTATCCAAGTGGGAGAGTGACACAGCGCTTGAGATAAGAGGCCACGGATGGCTCTTCTCATTCTTTTGATGCCTCCTGAGGAGGTGCAGACTGCCCAGAAGCTTCTATTCTTTCTCTTTCCCATCCTGTCTCTGCGCTTGCATATGTGTGTGTGCGCATGCATGCACATATGTATGCACACATGTGTGTGCTGGCACAGTGGACCTGTGATTTGGCAGATCTGCACCTGTTCAGCCCCTTAGACTTAGGGTCACCTTGGGGCAAAGGGAAGTTAAGTCAGCCATCCAAGGTAGTAGAGGCAGTATATGTCAGAGACAGTGGTCTTCCCAACTCAGAGGCCAGCTCTTTATCCTTTACCCCACATTCCATGTGACCTTTTGGTAATTCTTAATTGGATAAATAGATTTAGAGCTGGATTCTCCACCCAGCTCATCTTTCCCTCTATGTCTTTCTCCTTTTCCTTCAGACTCTGAAAACATATGGTTGAACAATTAATGTGCTCTTGGAAAATTTGTCAAGAGCTATCCATTTACAGGTGCCATTGTATGTTTCACCCTTGAAGGTAAAATTGAGTTTTAGGTGAGAAGGAATATAGAGTAGATCTCAACACATTCTGATGTCCATGACCTTGTTATAAACTGACCCTTCTATATCATGCCTAATTCTACCGGTTCATTTCAGCCGTGACCAGGCTGAATGATCAAGTCATTTTGAGTTCAGTGAGACAGTTCTCTATTGTGTGTTGTGTACATTTGGAATTAAATTGATTTATAATTTCACTTGATATAGCCTAATTAGAAAGAGGATGCTAAGTTTAAAAAG
>CM053775.1:7807209-7824760 GCA_028658325.1 Potorous gilbertii
CTTCTATATCATGCCTAATTCTACCGGTTCATTTCAGCCGTGACCAGGCTGAATGATCAAGTCATTTTGAGTTCAGTGAGACAGTTCTCTATTGTGTGTTGTGTACATTTGGAATTAAATTGATTTATAATTTCACTTGATATAGCCTAATTAGAAAGAGGATGCTAAGTTTAAAAAGTTGCTTTGCATTGGTGGCAGGCATTTCCACATCAGGAGTTCCTCAATGAAACCATAGATCTGTACTCCCCCCAAAATCGTAGAACTATTTCTTGTTTGCTTCAGTTTGGATCTGTGATTTCATCCATGTCAGGGGTTCGAATGCAGATCAATGACTCATCTGTAATTTATAGTTAAATGACTTACCCAAGGTCACATAGCCTGTATGTTGGAGGTGAGACTTAAAATGCAGGTGTTCTTTGCTACAAAGACTGTCGTCTCTCTATCACACCACAATGTCTCTTATTTTGTTTACAACTAGGGACCATGAAGTAACTTTCTCCTCTACTTTCCCCAGTTTGGCTCCTAAAGTTATTTCCAGCAATAATTTAAGGCTCTTTAATTTTATGAGTGTGGTCACCTGTTCAGATAATTTGCTAGGAGGCATCCAAGAATTGCTATGGTCAAAAAATTCATCCATCTGTGACCAGCTTGGGGATGAGCCTTTCCCAGTGTAGCTGGACAGGTCCCTAGTTCTTCAGTCCATTCCTGGGGTCACACTCTAAACCTTTCTAGCTCAGTGGGTGCTCATAGGGCAATTGGGAGCCTGCATTAACCTCTACCACATGTGAAACAATAGACCAAAACTGGGACTTATGGTGGGGGGGGAGATTTAGTAAAAATGTATAAAATTAAATAAGTTATTACAAATAAGTTATTTCATAAATTTCAGAATTGTCTATTAATTTTGTTTCCTTTGTTTCCTTGAGCAAATGGCAAGCACTTTTCCCAGGACAAAATCACAGTCTAGAGTCCTAGAGTCTGTGGCCTTTTTAAAAAAATACATTTTTATAACATTTTCAATATAATTGATTTCCTTTGTAGTCCTATGCATTTTATTTTATACATTTAAACACATGATTCTGAGGAGGCTTCACCAGCCTGCCAAAGCAGTCCATGACACACAAAAAAGTGAAGAACCTCTGTCCTAGATATATTCATGGAGCCTGTCAGTGCTAGGGAGGTCAGCTGATTGAATTTGTTGACTGTAAAAATGATGTTTAGTATTTACAGTGTTATAAAGTTTGCAAAGTACTGTATCTTATCTTTACAACAACTCTCAGAGATGGGTGCTGTTATCCTCATTTTACAGATGAGGATACTGAGGCACATAGAAGTTAAGTGACATATGCAGGGTCACAGGGATAGTGTTTGAGACTTCAGATCTTCCTGACTTCAGGTCCAGTGCTCCATCTGCTTATCATCTGACTGATCCTCTGTGACAGTCATAGGCTTGATTCTCAAATCAGCCCCTTTTCAACATGGTACTGGCCATCTTCTTGGTCTCCAATAGAGAAATCTAGCGAAATCGTATTCATTTCAAACACAAGCATCTATGAAAGGAAGGACTTGGGCTAGATGATCTTACAGGTCCCTGCTTGGTCAAAATGTAGCAGGATCCAACCCGGAGCATAGCTTTGGATTTATTCAAGTATATGAAATTTTTGTTTTAGAGTAGCAGGGCATTTCATTAGCTGGAGAAAATAGCAGCTACTCAAAAGAAACTTGTTGCTTTGATACTTGACTAAATGATACACTTTTTTTCTAATAAACATGGGTTGCCTTCCTGAGGTGTTCTTGCAACAACTCAAAAGCAAAACATTTGATTCTGAGAGTATTTATTAATACTCCTAAGCTTAGTCTGCTCCAATTTTACAGAACTGGAGAAATTGAAAGGGCCCTCTGAGGGCATCTAGTTCACCCACACCCAGACAAAATCCCCTCTATGATGTCTACCTGGTGCTAGTAGCCTACCCATCAATCAATGGGAAGGTGGGGAAGTTGTCAAAACCTGACTGTTTCAGTTTAAATTCTGTGCAACAGGTAGACTCCTTGTTTCATATCCCAGAACATGTTGGATAGTGAGGGGTTGATACGAAATTGTGGTGGTGAAATTCCCATGACCACTTTCCCCTCCCCCTAAAAGCTGAAACAATGTCATTTAACCCAATCCAGTTTCTAAATTTCATGTCACATAGACTTGCCTTCCGAGAGTCGACTAACCAGTAGGGCATTTGATTCTCTGAAGGTTGCCGTTGAAGAGTGATGGGGCTAGTTCGTAGTACTCTACATCCTATCGTCAGTGTCCTTCAAGGTCAAGAGTGATGCCCAAACCCACTGGCTTCTTCTGAAACCCAGATGGCAATGCTGAAAGACTTTGGAAGTATATATCTAGGCTGTCCTCTCTCTGGACACCAGGGTTTTAAATCAATATTCAAAAGAAAGATTTTTCTCCTTCCCACTGTGTTTGACCCAAGAATCCCACAAGCTGTTATTTATTAGAGTATTTGTTGTTTTGGGGTTTGAAAACAAAAGCTGTTTATTGAATTTTTTTTTTTAGTTTGAAATTCAGCTTTTGGAATGGGCAAGACCTGACTTTAACAGATGGCTCAGCAGTTGTAGGAAAATTATTCACAACTCAAAAGCAGCATAAACAATTGCGTTCAAAGCCTGTTTGTTCTCAATTTACATATATTTTTAAAAGATAAAGTATTTCGGCATTGTCCTCCTTTCTCCTCATGCCTTTGAGCAGACAATGTATTTCTGAAACTGACAACAGAAAATTCTTGTCACTTGATGGACACCACATTGAGATGGCCCCTCCTATTAGAACTGTAGGGGGTGCGAGCCCATTGGCAGGGATGGTGTTGGGAACAGGGCTGAATTCTCCCAAACTGCAGAAGATGGGCAGGGCTAGACTGAGAGGGGGGTGTTTGAGGAGGGCTCTTTTCTTCCCTAGACCTGCCTCCAGGGCAGCAGTGGGATTCTCTCCATTCTGGCCAATTGCACGGTTCTCTGAAATGGAGGGACAGCAGTTTCCTCAGCTGCATTCAAGGCTTAAATCAGGCAGGATTTCACAGGCTTTCAGATCTGATACCTTTTTAAAAGATCTTGATTTTTTATTTTGTGTGGACTACATGTGCGCATTTAACAAACCTGAGCAGCCTGCATCATAGCAGGCTCCAAAAATTAGAAGGAAAAGAGCCAAACCAAACCAAACCAGGAACCATTTCATTCTAGCAGCTGGGCAGGTAAAGAATCCTTCCACATATTTTATTTCCCAATGGATAATTTTATTTGTTTATTTTTTAAATTCTCAGAATCATTCTCTAGTAACCCCCTCCATCCCCATTGAAACATCCCTTGTGACAAAAGTAATGTCAGAAAGGCCCAACCAACAAGGTGGCAGCATTGGACAGGCTGGCTGGGCATTACCCTGTGCCCATGATGGAGTTGGGAGGAGGGAAGATGGAAGATGGAAGTAGGAGGAGGGAGGAAGGAGGAAGGAGATGGCATGTTTCCTCTTTGTTCCCTCAGATCTTGCCATGAAGTGCAGGTTAGCAGCATTTGTAATGTGCTTATTTAGATGATCAGAATATTTGGTATATTGTCCTCTCTGTTCCACTCTCTTCCTGATCCCCCCACACCCCAAAAAACCCCAAACCAAAAATGTGATATTAAAATAAATCCCTTCCTTTACTGATGAGTCCTGGAGTCAGGCTAGGAAATGCCCTCTCTCCCCAGGAAGGAAGGGGTCCCTGCCTCCTTTCTTTTCTCCTTTTAGCCCTAATGCTAGCTGACAGCCAGTCTTCCTTTTCTCTGGGTTGGTCAGGGCTCTCGATTCACATGTTCTGTGTGCTGCACAAATACCTGTCTGGAGCAAGAAAGTCCCAAGGCTATCTGTGACCTAGAAGAGAAATGCCTTTGATTTGTTCAAGCTTGGGGGCCTTTTGATTTCACCTAGTGACTTCAATAGGTTTTTATCAGTGTAAGACCAAGTAGCCTATGTGGATAGAGAGCCCACAGTGAGGCACTTTTACTAAATTAAAGAATCCGTCTTGTTAAATATTCCTCTTAAACATGCTATTGGTTCACACACACACACACACACACACACACACACACACACACACACCTACTCTCCTCTCCTCTTCCTCCCATTTTTATTATATTACATTTTGGGATAATATGCAGGCTTAACCCTATTCCTAAAATAGAAAAGAAATATGTGCCATGAAATTAGGTTTAGGTGTTTTAATGGAACTAAAGTCATAGAGATTGGTAGGGTACATAGTATGCCAATTGGTTCTTTGCTCCTCCAGCCTCTTCAGTCATTTGAGGCGGGGCTGATCCATTTCAAGCTCTGAGAAGTGTCTGGCCTTAGGTAGAAGAAGAGGAACCTTGACTGCCTAGCACAACCTCATAGCCAACCTTGCTACCTCTATCCCTGATCCTGATTCCCAAAGAGTTTGTGCCTTTCTTCTTATGATCAAGTAAGTGCCTGCCTGACACACAGAACCCTGTCTTACTTACATGTGCCTGAATCTTTCTTTTGGTTTACTGCTTTGTAACCTAGCTTTTCTTAGACTGAAGTCTTTTCTTGCTCACCCTTGACCTCCTGGCAAATAGAATGCTATTCCTGATTCCCAGGCCCCATTGCTAGCTTTTGACTGTGTGCCACCAACTGTCTACCTGCCTGAAGTTCTGCCTCCTACCTGTCACCAGACTTCCAATGACTTGTCTGAAGGCATGCATGGCACCTTTATTGGCCTTACAGATGGGACAGAGTAGGGAGATGGAACTAACCTTTGTGGGGGATCTATAAAGGACTTGCCAGGGAGAACTTTGCACCAAACAGCATGGAATTTCATGGAGACAAATGTAAAGTCTTACACTTGGGTTTAAAAATCCAACATCCTCAATAGAAGATGAAGGGAACATGACTGGACAGTAGTTCATCTGAAAAGGCTTGAAAGCATGATGCAGTATGAATCATTAGTGCAAGATAGCAGCCCCCAAAGCTAATAGCACTTTAGAACATTCTAGCATGGGAGATATGAAACTGGCTTTGGAGCATCCAAGTACCAGCTTGGACACATTGGAAACTTGAGATCCACCAGTGAAATCACAATTCTAGGCTAGAGCAAATCCAAAGTGTCTCAGATCTCATCTTTAGTGCTGGGTTCAGTTTAGAAAATCCTAAGATCCTAAAACTAGAGTTCAAAGGGACCTCAGAAAGCCATCTAATCCAACCCCTCCATTTTTTAGATAAGAAAGCAGAGGCCCATGCAGATGAAGGGACTTGCCTAAGATCACAAAGGCAATATCCAAGAGAGGTAGGATTTGAATACAAGTCCTCTGACTCCATAGTCAGTGCTCTTCCCATTCTACCATTATACCATACTTGGCACCATTGTTTTAGGAAAGACATTGACAATGATCATGATGGTACTTTAACGTTTACACAGTGCTTTACATATAGTGTCTCAATCCTCACAGCACTCCTAATGAGGAGGGTGCTATTGATATCCCCATTTTACCAACGAGGAAACCAAAACTGAGATCGATGAATCACAAAGTCAAGCAGCTAGTAATTGTCTTTGGTAGGTTTGAACTCAGATCTTGCTGATTCCAACACAATGATAAACTGGAAAACATTTGGAGGAAGGTGAAAAGGATTGTGAAGAGCCTTGAAACTGAGCATTCCTGATAATGAAAATCTAAAGGCTTTATAAACTACCCATAAACTGCCAGTTAAAGGGACTACAGGTGTTTAACCTAAAGAAGAGAGAGCCCAGGATAGGAGGGCACAGAACATGATAGCTGTCTTCATTTTTCCTTGGACCTAGGATGTAAAACTTGGAGCAAAGGACTGGGGAGACAAGTTGCTGAGAAGCAGTTTAGCTTTGACCTTGGTCAGTTAAAATTTATCAAGTGCTCACTGTGTGCAAGGCACTATGCTTAGTGCTGGAATTTGATCTGTCTAAATAGGGATAATGGGCTCCTTTTCATGAGAAGTTTTCCAGTGAAAGCTAGATGATCATGTATTGGTAGATGTTCTAGATGAGATCTTATTTAAGATTAGATTGGATTTTATGACCTAATGGGAGGCAGTACAGTACAGAGAAAAGAGTTGGGTAGTCAGCAAACATTTATTAAAGTCTTACTATGAGTCAGGCACTGTGCTAAGTGCTGGGGATATAAAAAGAGGCAAAAGACAGTCCCTGCTCTAAAGAAGCTCACCATCTAATGGGGGAGACAATGAGCAAATAAATCTACACAAAAAATCTAAAAGCAAATAAAGCAAGCTCTATGTAGGATAAGGAGGAAATAATTAAAAGAGAGGAGGAACTAGAATTAAGAAGGCTTGTGGAAAGCTTCCTGTGAAGATGTGATTTTCACTGGGGCTTAAAAGAAGCCAAGGAAAGGATCAGGTAGAGATGAGGAGGGAGAGCATTCCAGGCATGGAAGATAACCAGGGATAATAGCCAGATGGAGTGTCTTGTTCATGGAGAAACCAGGAGGCCAGTGTCCCTAGATCAGAGAACACAGCAGGAATAAGGCAGAAGAAGGCTGAAAAGGTCAGAGGGGGCTAGGTTATGAAAGGCTTTCAGTGCCAAACAGTATTTCTTATTTGATTCTGGAAGTGATGAGGAACCACTAGAGGGTATTGGGTGTGAGAATGGTGGTGACCTGATCTGACTTGTGCTTTAAGAAAATCACATTAGTGATTTAGTGGCTGAATGGAGCAAGAATTGGACTGAGGAGAGACTCGAGGCAGTCAGACCCATCAGTAGCTGTTGCAGTCATCCAGGCATACCTTTGAGGTCCTGCACTAGAGTGGTGGCATTGCCAGAAGCGAGAGGGGACAGATGGAAGACATGTTGCAGAGGTGAAATTGGTAGGCCTGGGCAGCAGTTTGGCTATGGGGGGTGAGAGAAGGAGGAGTTCAGGATGGTTCCAAGGTGGAAAGCCTAGGGATAGAGAGGATGGTATAGTTCTCTGCATTAATAGGGAAGTTACGAGTGGGGGAGTGTTTACAGGGCAAGATAATGAGTTCTGTTTTACACATGTTGAGTTTCAGATGTTGATTAGACATCCATTTTGAGATGTCTGAAAGTCAGTTAGAGCTGTGAGATTGGAGGTCAACAGAGAGTTTGAGGAAGGCTAGATAGATTTGGGAATCTTCAGCTTTAAGTGAAATAGTATAGAAGGAAAAGAGAAGAGGTCCCAGGACAGAGTCCTGAGGGACACCTATGGTTAGAGGGAGTGATTTGGAGGAAGATTCAGCAAGGGAGACAGAGAAGGAAGGGTCAGAGAAGGAGGAGGGGAGCCAGGAGAGAGCAAGGGGTGTCCTGAAAACCTAGAGAAAAGAGAATATCAAAGAGAGAGTTTTGAACAGTGTCCAAAGGCTGCAGAGAGGTCAGGGAGGATGAGGATTGATAAAAGGCCATTGCTGAGGACAGTTTTGATGGAATGATAAAGTCAGAAGACAGATTATAAGGGTTAAGAAGGAAGTGAAGAGAGAGAAAGTGGAGGCCCCTATTATGGACAGTTTTTCAAGGAGCTTAGCCACAAAAGGGAGAAGAGAAATAGGATGGTAGTGGGGATGAAAGATCAAATGAAGGATGAGGGAGACATGGGTGTGTTTGTAGACAATAGGGAATGAAGTAGCAGAGAGGAAGAGATTAAAAACAAATGGAAGAGGGGGGATTGCAGAGGGGCCAATCTGCTGGAGGAGATGGGACAGAAGGGGATCTTTCATGCTTTTGATGATTAGCCTTGGTCAGGAGTAAGGCCATCTCTGGCATCAGAGGACCTAGGTTCAAACCCCACCTTTAATGTTTCCTACCTGTTATCTTGGACAAGTCACTTCCCTTCACTGGGTTCCTCAGTTTCTTCACATACTGTATGATGAGATTGAAATAGAGAGTTTCTGAGGGCCCTCCCAGCTCTCTGATTCTTCCAGCTGAGGTTCTGTGGCATCATTGCTTGGGATCTCTTAGAGAAAATATTGGCCTCTTTCAAACTTGACTTTCAGGTGAGATTACTTTACCTTTGGCATTCTGTATTTTTGTTAAAAATTTTTATTGATGCCTTTTGTTTTGACATCACAATATTTCCAAGTTTTCCCCTCTCCACCTTCCCTATGTGGCCAATCTTCCCTGGTAAGAAAGAAGAACCCCTTTCCTCACCTTCCTCAGCTAATCCCTTATCAAACCTGATATTGAATACAACATTCCACACCATAGTTCCCCATCTCATCTGTAGAAGGAAGGAGACACACCTCCTCATCTCTCCTCTGGGGTTCAATGTGGATATTATAATTACACAATATTCACTGTTGTTGTGCTTTTGTTTAGGTTGTTCTAGTCATTTTGTGTATTGTTTTCCTGATTCTGCTTTCCTCTGCATCCATTCATACAAAGATTCCTCCGAAATCTTCATACTCACTGTTTCTTACAGTACAATAGTGTTTCATCACATTACGTACCACAGCTTGTTTAGCTATTCTACATCTAATGGGCATCTGCTTTGCTAATAGTTCTTAGCTACCACAAAAAGCGTTGTTGTGAATATTTTGCTATGAATGGAAGACCTTTCTTTTTGGTCCTGAACTCTTTAGATTATATACCTAACAGTAGGCTAGGAGGCAAAATTCTGGAGACACCAGGGTACAGTGGGAAAAATGCTGGATTTGATATCAAATTGCCTGGATTCAAATCCTGGCTCTGCCACTTTCTACCTATGTGGTCTTGGTGAGGTCAATTAACCTCTCTGGGCCTTGGTTTCCTCATATGTAAAAAGATGGGACTGGATTATATAGCTTTAAGTTCTTCCAACCTGATCCTTCTTTGCATAATTCCAATTTTCTTTTCAGTATATTTGAATTATTTCACAGCTCTATCAAGAATCTTAGTGTGACTGTCATCCTATAGTACTTTAGTTATTTACTATTTAAATTTTTTATCATCTTTGCCATTTTGTGGAATATCAGATGAAACCTTTAGTTTTAATTTTTCTGCTTATGAGTGACTCGGAACAATTTTTCATGTTTCTTAATAGTTTACAATTCTTCTGAGTATTATTTATCCCTGCCTTTGGCCACTTAGTCATTGGGGAACAGTACTTGCTCTTATATATTTGTGTTTATTCCTTACATATCATAGATATCAAACCTTTATCAGAGATAATGATGCAAAGAATTTTTCCTATTTAATGATTTCCCTTCTCATCCTAGTTGCATTGATTTTGTTCTTGCAAAAGCTTTCAGTTTCATGTAACTGAAGTAGTCTTTTATATTTTGTGATCTCTGTCCCTTGTTTGGTTAAGAACCATCTCCCTGGCCATAGCTATGTGAAGTGCCTCTTCCCATTTCCCATGAAAAATTTTTAGTGACATGATCTTTTATATTTAGTCATGTATCTATTTGGTGCTTCTGTTGGTAGATAGGGATCTGAGTGACCACAGAACCATGAATTTTGAGATGAAAGGACTTTTTAGGTAGTCAAAAATGTGAGTCTAACCTGATGGTTCTTTATTTATCTATTGCAAAACAACTTTCTAGGTGTTTTTTGTTCTCTATCTTTGTCTCTGTCATTGGTGTGGATGGAGAGGTCACCTGCAGTTTGTAAGAAGACGAATTATAACTACGATTTATATAACGTTTGAAGGTTTGCAAAACACTTTGTAAGTATTATCTCATTTTATCTTCACAACAAACCTGGCAAGTAGGTCAGTCCATCGGTAAACTAGCATTTATTAAGCGATTGCTATGTGCCCAGCACCGTGCTAAATGCCTGGGGATAGAAAGAGAGGCAAAAAACCTCAAGTAAACACAAACAAAAAAAACCAGTCCCTGCCCTCAAAGAACGTCCAGACTAACTAGTGAGGAGACAACATGCAAACCACTAGGTACAAACAAGCTCTAGACAGGATCTGTTGGAAATAATTAGAGGGAAGATGGGGGCAGGAAGAGGGAATGGGAAAGGCCAGGACCCGAAGGAAGCCAATAAATAGACAGGGTAAGTTGAGGATAATCAACAGAGGGAGGACACTAAGATTAAGGAGAATTGGACTTTGGCTGAGACCCAAATGAAGCCAGGAGGCTGAGATGAGGAGGGAGAGCATTCCAGGCAGGGGAAATAACCCTGAGCTGGAAATGAAGTGCTATGTATGAGGAACAAGAACATGGTGGGGAATTAATTGTAAGAAGACTAAAAGGGTAGGGCGGGGCCTGCCCAGTTGTGAAGGGCTTTGAATGCCAGCTAGAAGATTTTATATTTTATCCTGAAGGTGATAGGGAGTCACTGGAGTTTGAATGGAGGCTGGGAGGAGTATGTGTTTGACATGATCAAACCTGTGTGTTAGAGAAATGGATTTGACATCTAAGTGGAGGGTGGACTGGGGAGACACTTGAGGCAAGGAGGTCAATCAAGCAGGCTATCACAGTAGTTCAGGCTTGAGGTAATGAGGGCCTGCACAAAGGTGGAGGGCAGCATCAGAGGAGAGAAGGGGATATATACAAGAGATGTTACAAGGCTAGAAATGACAGCATTAGTATCCCCATCTTACCGATGAGGAAACTGAGGCAAACAGAGTAAAGTGACTTACCCAGGATCACATAGCTAGTAAGTCTGAGTTTAGATCTGAGTGCAAGTCTTCATGACTCTAGGTCCAGTGCTTTACAGGCTAGGCCATCTAACTGTCCTGGGACACTAATCTGTTAAGTGACTTGCACGGGGTCACAGGGCCAATATAGTCAGAGGCAGTATTTGAATCCAAGTCTTCATGACCCCAAACTTGTGACCTACCTCTCCTGCTAGAGAAACAACTCCAAGCACATGCCCCACAGATGAGACATCGCTTCCATTAAAAGAACAGTGCAGCTGGTGGCTGCCAGTGAAAAGAGCTTTGCATGGTGTCTGTCTAGTGTGAGGCCTGTTCCTTGTACTTAGGGAGAACTCAGCACACCAGAGCAAGCTTGTGAATAGCCCAGATGCCATGTGCTTCGCTCCCTGTCCAGTTTTCACCTGGGACCCTTGGAAAGCACCTGTCACTGAGTGATACCCTCCTGGCCTCTTGTGGGAGAAGAGTCCCTGCTCGTTTTGGGCTAACTTTGCAATTGCTGTTTATGTCAGCAGTGCACCTGAGCTCTCTGTGCTCAGCAAAGGCAGCCATATTTCCCTGCCAAATCAATGCCAGCCACCGTGTTTTACATCTCCCCCCAATTGGTACTTGGGGAGCAGAGTTATAGTGTCTGTCAATCAGTGGCAGCAGCCACCAGATGAGATTGATTTTGCTAGTTAAGTCTCCCTTTCCCCATTGCAAGCCTGTGAATGGAATGCTGTTTGCCAAAGTACCCACAGTTTAGACATTTTCTCACCCTCTTCTTGGTCTAAGATGCTCTCATAGCCCATCGCTTTCTTCTAGCACCTCTCTTCCCCATCTAGGATGTTTACCTGTGATTCACTTCATGGATACATTGACTGTCAATCATAAATCACTCTAGGGACAAAGGCAGTGCTTCCCCATGTACAGTCTTGAAACCTCCATGGTTTCTTTCTCACCTCTTATGAGTTTAAATGTAAGTCTGCTTGGTCTTCCTGTTTTCCATATAGTACATTTATCAATATCCAATTTACCATCATTTAATACTCACACAGCACTGTTCCAAGGGCTAGACAGCCAGGACCTTCCCCAGGAACCAAGATCCAGAGGATAACCACTTCCCTCTCATGGTGGGCCACAGTCCTGTGAGAATTAAGGGGAAAGGTGGGCATACCCCATAGACTCCCTGTCAAAATGTTGCCCTCCACCTTTACTGCCTACTATCCTTCCCACAACTATTCTATTTTTCCCTACTCCCCAGGAGAAAATATTCATAGTTATACATCTACATATGTCTGTCATTCTTTCCAAGGGGATGGGCATTTCTTTCCCCCTCTCTCTAGTCTCCTTCCCCAATTTGGGGGAAAATGAGGCTTGAATTTTCTTCTCCCTTCCAGGGAAGCTTTCAATTCCATACACTTTGTGTTTGAGGGATAGACCATGGAAAACTTAGACCCGACATGCAGGTATCATTCTGTTCCAAAGAGTAAATAGTGGTAGATAGTGATCCAAGAGATCACAAAACCATGGATTTGAGCTGAAAGGACTTTTTAGGTAATCAAAACGATAGGGTGGCATGCTAGATAGAGTGCTGGACTCAGAAATCAACAGAGAGAGGTTCAAATCCTGCCTCTGACATTTCCTAGCTGAGTGGCCTGAGCTAGTGAGCTAATACCGCTCTGACCCTCCCCTTCATCATCTAGAAAATGGAGATAGGAATTTCCATAATTCCAGTGGCATTTGCCTCTTTGCATTATTGTCATGATCAGATAAGTTCTTGTATGTCGGAAGTTATATAAATGTCACTTCTGCTTGTTTCTGTCAGAGAAGAGCAGCAGAGGGAGCCTCTCTCTCCATCCCCATGGCCATTTGGGCAGCAGCAGAAACTGGCAAAGGCCTGTGGGACATGGCATTTCCTCTCTTGCTTGTCTTGCTCCTTGTTCTCTGACGGGGCTAAAAAGACAACATCTCTGGCTGAGTCGACAGTGGGAGACTTTTGCAGCCTAAGTGGTTGCATCAAGCCTTGGAGGGTCATAGAGCCTCGTTAATTGAGGTCCTGAGTATTCTCATTGATGACATTGGCCAAATGCAACAAGGAACATTGGGGAAGTTTGAGACCAGCCAGAGAAGGACTGAGCAGAAGAGGATACGAAGACTGAGTTTCAAAGGGAGCCTCTTCCATTCAGCATCTCCTAAGGGTCCAGCACTGTGCTTGGTGCTACAGTCCAAAGACATAAACAAAACCAGTTTCTGCTCTCAAGGAGCACGGAGGAGTCAGTGTAAAATCTCTACTAAGTAAAATTGTTTGAGAGGTGCATGGATGACCAGGGTCTCAGGAAAAGCCTTGTGTGTTGGGGGCCACTTGAACAGGTCGTTGAATGGAGCGAGGAATTCGAACAAGGTGCTGAGGGTTAGGATTCCTGAGATGGACAACAACTTAGACAAAGGAAGGGAGGTAGACAAGAGAATATCCTGATGGGTTGGAACAGTGAGTTAACGTGTGTGAGAGGACGTGATATGTCAGTCTGGAAAATGAGGTTAGAACAAGACTAGGAAAGACCTTCAGTGCCAAGCCAAGGAGTTTGTGTTGACTTCTGTAGGTAATGGGGAAGCTTATATTTTGTTCATTTTTCTTACCTTACTTTCATCAAAAAATCCCTCTTTCCTTATCTGTAAAGTGAGCTGGAGAAGTGAATGGCAAACAACTCCTCTATCTTTGGCAAGAAAACCCCACCACAAAGAGTTGGACACAACTATAAAATGACTGAACAGCAGTCACTGGACACATCGCCCAGGTCTGAGCAGCATGTGCAGGGTTCCATATCAGCGGTCCTCCACCTCTACAGGGAAGGGAGGTTTTTTTTCTTTTTACTATTCTCGAGAACTGCCCTGAGTTGTATTAATGATAAAGTGTCCTAACACAGAGAAGCTCATTTTGAGAAGTTGAAGTCATTTTACCATTCAGTCATCTTTCAGTTGTTTCAGACTCTTTGTGGCCCATTTGGGGTTTTCTTGGCAAAGATCCCAGAGGAGTCTGCCATTTCCTTCTCCAAGATGAAAATATGGGGAACCAAAGAGGGGCATGGCCAGACCTGGACATTAGAAAATCACTTTGGCAGCTCTGGAAAGAGAGGAGAGACTGGAGATGGGAAGGCCAGTTAGGAGACTGTTGCACCCATCCAGGACCAAGACAGCAAGAGCTTGAACTAAGGTGGAGGCCATGTGAGTGGAAAGAAGGGGATAGTTCTTCCCCCCTTCATGAATCATGAACTTTGGAGACCTGGGAAACAGGGTAATTCTGTCCACATTACTCAGGGTAATAGGATCCCAACAACACCAAAGCAGAATTTTGGAGTGGGAAGGGCCTTTCAAAGGAATGATCTCATCTAACATCTTCATTTTACAGATGGGGAGACAATAACAAACTGCCATTAATAGAGGACTTGCAAATTTTCAAGGTGTTTTTTACAGACATAGTCTCCTTTGAGCCTCATAAAAGCCCAGGAACTGAGTTTTTCAGTTGTTGTTACCTCTGTTTTACAGATAAGTAAACTGAGGTCCAGGGAGGGAAACTGACTTTCCCAAGGTCACACAGTAAGTTATTGGTAGAACCAGGATTAGAACCCAGAACTTTTGACTCTTAGTCCAGTGCTCTTTTCACCTAACCTCAATCTTTGGTCCCTTCTGATATTCCTATGACCAAATGCCATCTTTATTAATCCACTGAAGGCAGGCACAGAAAGGATGTAGGGTCAGAGATCAGGAGGTCAGTAGGCCACTGGAAAAGGGAGGGTCTCTGTTCACACTGTCAGGATAGGAATTTCTCTTGGCATCTGGTAGCAAGAAGTTGGATTGATGGCACATTCACTGGGTAGAATATTTTCCCTCTTATTCCATCATTTCTTAAATGATGACTCTTCTCTTTCTCTTTGGAGTATTCCAGTAAAACCTTCAAAGCTTCAGTTGTGTTACTCAGTTTGTGTGAACCAATGTTGTTAGCTGATTCCTGGCTCCTTTCCTATTACAATGATCCCAGAAAAAGGAAGGTAGAGCGAGCAAGACTCTCAGTTGGTGGATGTGACAAAGGGCCTTTAGGTAGTGTTCAGTATACTCCTCCGTGCTGCAAATGTGCAACTCAGGGATTTGCCAGATCAGAGTCAGCTAGTGTTTATTAAGGACCTACTATGTGCCAGCACTGCACTAAGGTCTAGGGATGCAAAGAAAGGCAAACCAAAGTCAAAACACCAACAGCACACCATCATGTGGTGATCTTTCCTTGAGGATTTGTACCCTTTCATTTGTATAAAACTCCATTTATCACCAGAGCAAAATCAAGAGCAGCCGTGGTACAGGAGAAAAACCACTTAAGCTGGAGTCAGAGGACCTGGATTCAAATCTCAGTCCTGTTTTTTGGGCAAATCACTTTATCTCCCTGGAACAGTAGGAAATCTCATGAGGTCACTTCCAGCTCTGCATTTAGGATCTTCTTTTAGCATCCTAGATATTGTTCAAATTGATCGCCAGCCATCAGGAACAGGGACAGACATGATGACTAGAAAGACTTTTTGTTTGTGTAGCCAGGATTACAAATGCAAGTATCTGCCATCTAGAAATTCACAATACAGACAGCTTGGCTTTCAAAGCCCTTTGCACTTTGTTGACAGGTCAGCTGAGACTTTAACACTTCACTGAAACGTCGTAAAGACAGTGACCTGACCATTACAATGGACTTCTGTGTTGCCTCACACTAAGGCTTCATTTATTTGAAGAATTTTGGTCATTAGGGCCTTGGCTGTTTGTGTGTCCTTTCTTCTGATTGGCATTCTCACCAGCTTCTCTGCCCATCAAGAGCTTTCCTTTGGCCTTGGGATCTTGGTCAGGCAGGCCTGTGCCTCTCTGGTGAGTCCCAGACATCCCCCATTATCATTGTAATGTTCCTTACTGGGTTAGAACATAGCTAGGGGACTTTAGAGGTGAGGTGGGAATACGTTTAACCTACCATGGATTCCTTCAGAAACATACAGTGCTGCCTTCTCATCTTCAGGGAGGAGTGGAAGAGGTCTGTAGTCTTTGTTTTTTTCCTCCCTGCCAATACCCAAGGAAGAAGTGAATTATTTGGTCTTGAGGGGCACAGCCCCATGGAAGATCCTATTCTACAGAAGCAGAAGGTTCTGCTTTTAGTAGTAGGGGGGGAGAAACAAAGAGATAAATGCTATTCAGTTGTTTTCCTTATATTAGCACAGTCCAGTTGGATGATTTCTTGTGGTAAAATTCTCCTCCTCACCCTACTTCCCACTTACTTTTTCTAGCATCCCAAGAAGCCCTTCCCTACTTGAAATGTAGCCTTTTCCTCTTTTAAAATGTTCCATCACTGGCTTTCACCTTTTTTACATCATAGACAATTCAATCAGCCAGTCAATAATCAACAAGCCCTTGTTAGGCATAGGGCAATGTTCCAGATTAAGCCCTGGTGAGACAGAGACAAAACAGAGACCTAGACCTCCAGGAACTTCCATTCTGCTGCTGGTGATGGTGGTGGTGGTGACGGTGACGGTGGCGGTGGCGGTGGCGGTGGTGTGTGTGTGTGTGTGTGTGTGTGTGTGTATGTGTGTGTGTGTCACACGACAGAGGACCAGGTAACCATCAAAGCAATACACAGTGATGGGGGTACTGTTTTGGACATCCAGAAAGGAAGCATTCATGTTGATAGTGGCTCTTCCATTGAGTCTTGAGGGCAACCAGGAGGCAGAGGTCCCAAGAGGGAATGTATTCTGGATGTGGGTAACAGCCTGGGCAAAGCTGCAGAGAAGAACATCAGGAAGGAAAATTGGGAAGATCTGATTGGGAGCAGGCTTTGAAGGACTTTAAAATGAAACAGAGAAGACTATATTTCATCCTAGAGGCAAGAGGGAGACATCAGACTTGATTGAGTAAGAAGATGACATGGTCATTCATGCACTTCAGAAAAATCATTTTGGTGGGTGTGTGGAAGATATATGGGAGTTGAGAGACCATTATATAAAGTTGTTCTGTCATTTTCAGTCATAGCTAACTCTTTGTGACCCCATTTTGGGGCTTTTTCAGTAAAGATCCTGGACTGGTTTACCATTTCCTTCTTCAGCTCATTTTATAGATAAAGAACTGAGGCAAATGGAGTAAAGTGACTTGCCAAGAGTTACCCATCTAGGATGTATCTGAGGTTGGGTTTGAACCTAAGAACATGAGTCTTCCTGATTCCAAACCCAGTACTCTATCCACTGTTCCACTTAACTACTTCTCAATTGCAATGGTCCAGGTGAAAGATATGAGGGCCTGAATTTGAGTGGTGGCCATGTGAGTGGAGAGAAATGGATGGATTTAGAGAGATCTCATGGCAGAAGAAACCTGCAAATTATCTACCTGATTGGGAGATGTGAAACACTGTCATTGCCTATCTGGGTGACTGAGGAGTGGGCTGTGGCATGAGAAGGAGTTCTGTGTTGTATGTGTTGAGTTTGTGATGACTGCAGGGCTTTTTGGGAATGTCCAATAGGTAGGTAGTGCCAGGCTGGAGCTTAGGAGACAGATGAGCATAGTCACCAACACAGGAATAATAAGGAAATCCATGGGAGCTCGTGAGGTTGTCAACTGAGGAAATAGAAGAGGACCTAGGAGAGAGCCTGGAGGTATAGCCACAAACATGACCATGTAAACCAATGTATTATACTCCCCGTATTGATTTTTCTCTTGTAACAAAGAAAAAAGTTGAACAAAACCAACTGATGTAATGACCATGTTTGATAGCATATGTGTGGTTCTGCATCCATAGGCCCAACCTTGTACCAAGAGAAGAGAAATCTGTTTCAGTATGTTTCTCTGAATGCTTTCGTTGTCATTTTCATGTATACTTTCACCCTCCAGCCCTGGTCTTAGATGGACTAGGTTCATTCTCATTGGTTCCTTT
>CM053775.1:7825260-7846126 GCA_028658325.1 Potorous gilbertii
ATGTAGGCTCACATGTACATAGATCCACAGGAAAAGCAAGGTCATCTTAAAGGTAGAGACTCAAGAGGGTAGGAGGATCAACAAAGCCCCTTGCAGAAGGCAACATTTGAACTGAATCTTGAAGGAAGTCAGAGACGTCAAGGTAGAAATGAGACAGGAAAGCATTCTGGGCATGAAGGACAGCCAATGCAAAGTCTCAGAGAGGGGAAATGGAGTGCTGAGTGCGAGGAATTACAAGTAGGCCAGTATTTCTGGACCATGGAGAGGAATGAAATGAGAAAAGATCAGACATGGAAGAAAGGACCAGGTTTTGAAGGACTCTTATTGTCACAGGGTTTTGTGTTAGAACTTGGAGGCTGAAGGAGCCACTGGAATTGATTGAGGCATCGTTAGACTGGAGAAATGACTTTGGCAGTTTGGATTGCAGTTAGAGGCAGATGAATTGGAAAGCTATTGGAGCAGTCCAGCTGTGTGGTGACGTGGGCCTGACCTAAGGTGGCAGATATCTGAGTAGATAGATTGGGCCTAATGTGAGAGATTTTGTAAAGTCAGAAATGACAAGGTTTTCCAGTTTGATTGGATATGTGGACTGAGTTCCTCCAGTGAGGAGGGTGTGAACCTTTACTAGGAAGATGCTGATGTCCCCAGTGGCAAAAGGGAAGCTGGGGAAAAGAGAGGGAGTAGGGTGGGGTGGGAAGGGATAATGAGTTCTATTTCAGGTATGTTGATTTGGAGATGCCTATGGAACATCCAGTTCAAAACATCAAAATATCAAAATGGAGATACAGAATTCGAACTCAGAAGAGAGACCTAGCTGAATTTGTAACACCATAATTATCTACATAGAGAAAATAATTGCACAGTAGTGGGATTGCTGGGTCATTCATTTAGTGCATCTGGTTATCTTAGGTGTTGAAAAAATTGGAGAAAGGATCTGCTAAGACATTTGGAAAATCAATTTTGGAAGGAGAGTTAAGTGAGAATTCCCTGATACTTCCCCAAACTTGGCCTATCCCCATTTAGTCTGTGCCTTAGAGCTGCTGACCCTCCATTCCAGGAGATCATATTGGCTCTGCCAGAAGGCCTCAGATCTCCTGATTTATCACCTCTGGCCAGTCACTTGTTGAGCAGAACATGACCTTGCTCGTTGACCTGGCACGCAGCTGACCCTGCCCGACCTAGGGAGTTTCAAAAAGCTGCCCACAATTTGGCATCCAGGGGTTCATGAAAAAACCTGCTGCGCTTAGAAGAAATTTGTTCAGCCTTGCAAAAGACACTCAGAGGTCTGGAAATGTAGCATTCAGCAGAAGCCCTGTGGGAGAAGAAAATTACATGCTTTTCTTTTATATGATTCTGGACATTTTATTCTGATACAGCTTTGGGGGTGTGTGGATGGTGCTTGTAAGAGAACCAAAAAACAGAGACCAAAGCCACTACTTTATTAGATTTTATTTTTGCTCTCCTTTTAAAAAATATATATGTATGTATATATGTATATGCATATCCGCATACATGTACATAGTATATATATGCGTATGTGTTATTGTTGTTCATTCATTTCAGTCGTATCCGACTCTTCATGATCTGATTTGGGGTTTTCTTGCAGTGGTTTGCATTTCCTTCCCCAGCTCATTTTACAGATGAGGAAACTGAGGCAAACAGGGTGAAGTGACTTGCCCAGGGTCACACAGCTAGGAAGTGTCTGAAGCTGGATTTGAACTCAAATCTTGCCAACTCCAGGCCTGGTTCTCTATTCACTGTGCCACCTTGCTGCCCCATGTGTATGTATGTATATATGTAAGTAAACCTACCTACCTGCCTACATACACACATGAATACATAATTTTTTCAGACTAGTTTCTCTACCCCTCTGACCTCTTCCACTGATCGTGAATGTACTGGTGTCTAACTTGAAGGTGTCCAAATTGCTGGGGTCCAGCCTGTGTGGCTCTAGCAATGTGGAGCACTGCAGGATACATGAGTTTGCCAAATAGTGTTTCAAACAGCCAGTCAGTCAGTCAGCAAGCATTTCCTAGGCTCAGTACTGTGCTGAGGATATAAGGAAAAAGGGAAAACAGTCCCTGTCCTCAAGGAGCTCACAACTGAACGGCGGAGACAATGTATACATATATAGGTATATACAAGCTGTATACAGGATAGGTGTAAGGTTTCACGGTAATGATGTCAACCACCTTTCACCTCTGAGGTAAAATTCATCTGTGGAACAGCCACCTAGCTGTTTTGAGCAGGTAGGTGGCACAATGGATAGAGTACTAGTTCCAAAGTCAGGAAGACTCATCTTTATGAATTCAAATCCGGCCTCAGACACTTCCTGGCTATGTGACCCTGGGCAGGTCACTTCCTTGTTTGCCTCAGTTTCCTCATCTGTCAAATGAGCTGGAGAAGGTAACAGCAAACCACTCCAGTATCTTTGCCAAGGAAATCCCCAGTGGGGTCAGGAAGAGTCAGACATGAATGAAAATGACTGAACAACTACTACAAGATCACATACAATGTTGTCATCTGTTGTTAGTATGATACAGTCCAGAGCTCTAATTCCATGGCAACTTCCCCCCAGCCCCCAGCTCGGCCAATGTCATCACCCAATCAGTCAGTCACACGTGATGAAGCTTTAAATGTGTCAACAAGATGAGTTTGTGCCCTGTGACCTCTTTGAGGTGCAACTTCTTTGATTGGATCAAGAAGGGGGCAGTTGATTGGCTAACCAAACAAGCTAACTGTGCCTCAGGGGACCTTAAATGATGGGGGAATTGCAGCAGTCCCTCAGCTGGAATGGTTCCAGCTCAGTGTTCTCTCATGTTCCAGTTGAAACCAGAAGTAGAAGAGGTTGGGGGTGGGGGTGGGCAGAACAAGGCCCCTGAGAGGAAAGAGCTCTTGGTGAAGAGGAGGGGAGTTTTTGACTTTCCTTCTTCCTTATTCTCCCTCCCTTACTGCCTCATCCACATTACCAGAGACAAGGCATCTAGTTGGGAACAAAGAGATACCTGGATGACAGACAGATATAAGAGAGACAGCTTCAGGAACTGGCAGGCTTCGAGCCAGAGAGAAGCCCTAACTATGGGGTTAAGAAAGAGCTAGATACAAAGAGCCCAGCTGAGCCCATACAGAAGAGCCTCATGCTCATGGGGAGCTACATGAGGACTGCACATAGGGAGAGTCCTGGCAGGGACCCGAATTATACCTTTGATGCATACATGCCCTCCAAAAGCACTTTTTACATGGACCCGAGGGTGTTTCTGGGTGCGCTGTTCCAGGCTCTTGTGGGGAATATTCTGGCACTACTAGCCCCACTGTATTCTCTTGGTATATGAGGGAAAAGAACTGAGCCTCTGATTTGACAAGTAGAAGAACCTCCCAGGTTGAGGAAACTCCATCCCCCAAGGCAGATACTGCCTTCTCTGAAAGTTATAGTCTCAGAGAGTTGCCTGGAGTGCTAGAATTTGAGTGGCTTCCCCAGGTTCATACATACAGAATGGTCTTTAAACTTGTGTCCTCCTAGCTTGTAGGTCATTTTTCTTGCCCTTGCTACACATTCCTAAAGGCTAATTAAGTCCAATAGCAAGTGTGCTGTCAGTGGGCTGGTGAGCATAGCATGGGAAGTAACCACCCACAGAATTCCCCCTACCTTCAAAGGCAGCAGGTGCCCCCCCGGATGTCCAACCTGTGAATTTGAGTAAAAGTTGGGGTGCTGCTCAGAGGGTGTATATACAAAATCATCAATATGGAGATCTCCTGGTGGATCTTGGTCAGGCAGATCCGTGCCTCTCTAGGTCCTTGGCTATGGCCTTTTGACTGAGTTTACCCAGGCACACTTGGAAATATTCTGAGAGATAGCTCATCACTTCACATTTGGGGAATAAAGCTCCTTTGAGGAAACATGTCATTTTCATGCTTAATTGTATCTGGGATCTCTCTGATATGGAGCATACCTCCACCAGGTCATCTGCAACTAGGTTCAAAGATCAGCCAATGGTGTTTTAACAACCAACTTGGGAGTTCTTCTAGCTAAGGAGAGAGAGGGTTAGCCTTGTGCTAACCATTGCACAGTACAAGAGAACAGTAAACAAACCTCTCCCTAGATCATACCACTTTGGAAGAGCCAAAACCTTACAGGCCTCCAGAATTACCTCTGAAAACAGCTGCACAAAAAGCCTGGTTTGAGACAGTGCCCTCTCCACTTGGGAATTAGAGCCCCACTTTAGCATAGAGTTAGAGTCAAGAAATAGGTTGGAAAATGAGCAAACAACAGCACAAAAATCTGACCATAGAATGATACTATGATGACGGAGCTTACCTTGGCTAAGTCACGTCCCCTCTTTGTGCCTTGAGGATCTGGACTCAATCCTCCTTTGACCTCTTACTATTTACTGACCTTGGGAAAATTCACATACCCTCTACAGGTTTTCCTTTCTTTTCCTGTAAAAGGAAGAAGCCAGACTAGGTGACCTCTAAGTCACTTGAAGTTCTAAATCTCTGATCTTATCATTTCTAAGGTCTCTCTTGGCTCTGTAATCTTATGACATCTTTAAGTGGCATTCGTTTTTTAAGAGAAATCTCCTTTGAGATAGTCCCCACGCTTTGGGGGTCAAGTCCTATGCTTTCTGTTTCATTCAGTTGTGTAGACAGAGTCTTAACAGCTTGAGGTAAGTAATATTTCTGTCTGGCCTGGGAAGGTTCATGTTCCTTCGAAAGTGGTAAATGAAAGGCCCTACCCTGGTGGGGGATCCGCTCTAGTTGGGCCTGGCTCCTTAACAACTGGTGTACATATACAAGACACAGCTGGTTACTTTACTTTGGACCTTTTCCTTTTCCAGGTATATTGCAGCACTGGTGAAAAATCTGTCTTCATCTTTTTAACTCTTTGAAATCATTTCAATGTTCCCTCTTTTCATCCCTTATCTTTTCTTTCCCAGAGTTAACCAATAAGGTGTATTTTTAAAAATCTTATTTAATATTTTATTTTCCCCAATTTACATGTAAAGATTTTAGCACTCTTGGTTTTGTTTTTTTTTTCAAATTTTGAGTTCCAGATTCTCTCCCTGTCATTGAGAAGGTACACGGTTTGGCATAGGTTATATATGTGTAGCCATGCAGAACACATTTCCCTGTAAGTCGTTCTGTAAAAGAAAACACGAACAAAAATTCCCCAAGAAAAAGAAAGTAAAGAAAAAATTTCTTTGATCTGCATTCAGGTTCTACCAGTTCTTTCTCTGGAGATGGACAACACCTTTCATCATAAGTCCTATGGAATTGTCTTGGATCACTATATTGCTGAGAATAGCTAAGTTATTCATAGTAGATCATACAATATTGCTGTTACTGTGTACAATGTTCTGCTGGTTCTGTTCATTTCACATTGCATCAGTTCATGTGAGTCTTCTTATGTTTTTCAGAGAGCATCCTGCTCATCTTTTCTTAAAGCACAATAGTACTCCATCACAATCATGTACAACAACTTGCCACCAGTAAAAGAACTGCTATAAATATTTTTATATACATAATTCCTTTTCCTTTTTATTTTTTATCTCTTTGGGATACAGACCTAACAGTGATATTGCTTGGTCAAAGGGTATGCATGGTTTTATAGCCCTTTGGGCATAGTTCCAAATTGCTTTCCAGAATAGTTGGATCAGTATACAACTTTACCAGTAGTGAATTAGTATTTTAATGTTTCCACATCCCCTCCAACATTTGACATTTTTCTTTTCTGTCATATTAGCCAATCTGATAAGTGTGAGGTAGTAGTTCAGAGTTGTTTTACTTTGCATTTCTCTCATCAATAGAGATTTAGAGCATATTTTTCTTGTGACTACAGATAACTTTGATTACTGTCTGAAAACTGCCTGTTCATATCCTTTGACCATTTATCATTTGAGAGATGGCTCTTCTTTCTCTAAACTTGACTCAGTTTTCCATGTGTTTGAGAAATGAAGTCTTAATCAGAGAAACTCACTGTAAAAATTTTTTCACAGTGATGATTACTATTTCCCTCCATTCTGTTTTCCCCATTTATCCTTCTCTCTCTCTCTCTCTCTCTCTCTCTCTCTCTCTCTCTCTCTCTCTCTCTTTCCCCCTTCCTTCTCTCCCCCTCTCTCTCCTTTTACCTTGTCCATTCTCAAAAGTGTTTGGATTCTGACTTTTGCCTCCTCCAAACTGCCCTCCCTTTTATCAGCTCTCCACTTCTCTTATTACTTTCCTATATAGTAAGATAGATTTCTATACCCAAATGAGTGTGTATATTATTTCCTCTTTGAGCCAATTCTGATGAGAACTAGATCCATGTGCTCCCCCATTTTCTCCTCCACTGTAAAAATCTCTTTTAGGACTCTTTTATGTCAGATAATTTATCCCATTCTACCTCTCCTTTTTCCTTTCTCCTACTGCATTCTTCTTTCTCATCCCTTAATTTTATTTTTTTAGATAATAATACCATCACATTCAGCTTACACCTCTGCTTTCTGTCTTTGTATATGTCTTCTAACTGTCCTAATAATGAAAAAGTTTTTAGGATTATAAATATTTTCCCATGTAGGAATATAAACAGTTTAACCTTATAGAATCCCTTATGATTTCTCTTTCCTTTTTAACTTTTTATGCTTCTTTTGCATCTTGTATTTGAAAGTCATATTTTCTATTCATTTCTGGTATTTTCATCAAGAATGCTTGATAGTCCTCTATTTCATTGAATGACAATTTTTTCCCCTGACGGATTATACTCAGTTTTACTGGGCAGGTGCTTCTTGATTGTAATCTTAGCTTTTTTGCCCTCTGGAATAACATATTCTAAGTCCTCCAAACCTTCAATGGAGAAGTTGCTAAATCTTATGTTATCCTGAGTGTGGCTCAGCAGTATTTGAATTGTTTCTGTTTGGTTGCTTGCTGTATCTTGATCTGAGAGGTCTGGGATTTGGCTATGATATTCCTAGGAGTTTTCATTCTGAGATCTCTTTCAGTAGGTGATTAGTGGATTCTTTCCATTTCCTATTTTGCCCTCTGTTTCTAGAATATCAGGACAATTTTCCTTGGCAATTTCTTGAAAGATGATGTCTAGGCTCTTTTATTGATCACGAATTTCAGGTAATCCAATAATTCTTAAATTATCTTTCCTTGATCTATTTTCCAGAGCACTTTTTTTCCAAAGGGATAGTTCATGTTGCCTTCTATTTTCTCATTCTTTTTAATTGATTTGAAAAAATTGATTCTTGATGTTTCATAAAGTCATTAGTTTCCACTTTTCCAATTCTGACTTTTAAGGAGCTATTTTCTTCAGTGAGCTTCTGTACCTCCTTTTCCATTTAGCCAATTCTACTTTTTAAAGAGTTCTTCTCTTCAGTAAAGCTTTGTGTATCTTTTTCTACTTGGCCTAGTCTGCTTTTCAAGGCATTCTTTTCTTCATTGAATTTTTTATTCTCTTTTATCATTTGGCCTATTCTATTTTTAAGATGTTATTTTCTTTAGTATTTTTTGGTGCCTCATTTATCAAGCTTTTGGCTCTTTTCCCCATGATCTTCTTGCATCACTGTCATTTCTTTTCCCAATTTTTCCTCTACCTCTTCCTCTACCTCTCTGACTTGACTTTTGAAATCCTTTTTGAGCTCTTCCATTAAGACTAATTCATATAATTTTGACTTTGTTGTCTTCTTCTGCATGTGTGTTTTGATTTTCCTTGTTATCATAGTATCTTTCTTTTGTCAGAATTTATTTTGCTTTTGTTTGCTCATTTCCCAGCCTATTTCTTGACGTTTAACTCTATGCTAAAGTGGGGCTTTGCTTCCCAAGTGCAGAGGGCACTGTCTCAAACTTCAGGCTTTTTGTGCAGCTGTTTTCAGAGGTAATCTTGGAGGCCTATAAGGTTTTGGCTCTTCTAAGGTGGTATGATCTAGGGAGAGATGTATTTATTATTCTCCTGTACTGTGCACTGGTTTGTGAGTGACCACAAGCACTCTTTTCTGCCCTGTAACTTTGAGGAAGGTGCCTGCTCCCCTGTGGCCACAAACTCTTACGTGCTAGTCCTCCTCCTCCTTGTGCTCAGAACAAGACCCAGGACTGCAACCCAGATCCAAATATAGGCAATTCAACAATCCTGCCCCTGCTGCCACCAAAGGGACTCCTATAAATCTCTGTCTGACCCATTGTCTGATCCCCTTACTGTGTGTGGGCTGAGAGGTCTGGAAACTGCTACTGCTTCCACTGATTCTGTTGCCCTGAGACTTACTCATGGTTTGCTGGGGTCTAGTCTGCACAGGTCTGGCATGCTCTGGATTATACTGCTCTCTCACTCTGGTATAACAGAAATTTCCTGCTGACCTAAATTATCTTGGGCTGGAAAATTGTTTCCTTCTATCTTTTTGTGGGTTCTCCCACTCTAGAATTTATTTAGAGTCATTATTTAAAGGTATTTGGAGGGGTTTAGAGGAGAACTCAGGTGAGTTCCTGCCTTTACTCTGCCATCTTTGAAATGTATTCTTGCTGATAATGTTGATGTTATAATAAGTTGTTATCTCTGTTTTCCTCCAGGTGAGTTGTTCTTTACCTGTAGATGTGCAAATAGGCTTTGAGTGAGCCAAATGGTAGTCAGTCAGTAAATTTTTATTAAGCTGTACTATGTGCTAGACACTGTGCTAATGCTGGAGGTACAAAGGCAAAAGACAGTTGAGGGGTTCTCAGTCTCTGTTCCTTGTCCTGTAAATTCTGTGATTTCAGAGCTGAATTCTTCTCTGCCTTGGCTACCTTTTTCTACTCTTTAGTACTTAAACATCATCCTACCTGAGATGACTAGAAACCTATGACCACTGAGTACTAGAGACAATCTCTGAGTCAGCGAGAGAGTGTCTTGTCATGTCCTAAAGAGGTTTTGAAGAGAACCTTTTCCCCATCTCAAGCATTTGCTTTTTTCTTTTTTCCCTTTATTCAGACAAGTTCTTTAATTAATATTTCTGCCATTTGCCCTTGTTCCAAGTTTGTGTTTACAAGTCTCCTTGTCTAGAGGCTATTTTGGTTGGGAAGCTGCAGCCAGGCAGAGGATAAAGGCCCAGCTTTGGGCATAGAATATAGAAGGGATTCTAGTCCTGGGGGATCCTTTGTCAGAGTCCTTATCAAAATGGCCTGGAGGGAGGGGTAGAACAATTAGGGTTAAAGCAGGAACTTGCAGAATTTTTGTGCATCTATGATGTCCCTGATGTGGCTTTCCCTCCCCTGGGGCAGTTTGGTTCTGGCTCCTCCTATAGATTCTCTATCTAAGATAGGCTGGAGACCTTGCCATGGATCTTTGAATACTCTGCCACTTATGACCTGCAAGACCTTGGAAGTCACTTCACCTTGGTGGGACTTGGTAAAAGGAGGTGGTTGGACCAGGCAACTATTTCTAGAGCTGTGATCCTGGCAACTAGCAAGTTTGACTTTTGGGAAATGGTGGTGGTTCCTGGAATTTCAGTCACATAACATTGATGGAAGAACATGAAACAGAAAAAAATACCTAGGTGCAATTAGCTACTTTACTGAGGAGTCCTTCATTTTTCTGGATCCCTTGTTTTTTTCCCAGTATGTACATGCATGTACATGCTCATTTAAAAATATATATATATATATATATATATATATATATATATATATATTTGTTTTGTTAAATATTTCTCAATTACACTTAAAAATTTAACATTCATTTAAAAAACTTTTGAGTTCCAAATTCTGTCCTGTCCCTCCCTCAGCTCTTGAGAAGGCAAGCAACATGATATCAGTTACACATGTGAAGTCATGTAAAACATACTTCCATATTAGCCACATATCCACTAATTTGAAGAAGAAGAAGAAGGAAGCACTGATGACTCAAGGGGAGGAATCAGGAAAGATTCTCCCAGGAGGTAGCACATGATTGGACCCTTGAAAGAGGCAAGGATTCTATCTCCATGGTAGAGGTGAGGAGGGAGGGAATATCTTCTAGGAAGGGGCCACTTTGGCTGGATCTTGGACTGTTTGAAGGGGAAGAAAGGTCAAATAATCCTTCTGAGAGATTGGGCTGGAGCGCCATTGAGAAGGGTTTTAAATGCCAAACTGAAAGAATACCTATTTTCCCTCAGAGGCTCAAGCCTTCTTCAGCCTTTCCTTGGGAAGCACATTTTGACAGCTCTGTGAGAGATGAATTGAAGAGAGGAAAGGCTGGAAGTGAGGAAGCCATTGTCACAATCCAGGTGGGAGAAGATGAAGGGCTGCCCTGGAGTGGAGGGCTGTATGGAGTGTTCAGGGAAGACTGGTACCTCTGATATGAAGGCTTGCTGAGCTCCTTGCAGGGCTACTTGTCCATCTTTGATGGTCACATATCACTGAGCTCTCACCTGTGACTTCAGGAAACTGGAGCATGCTTAGCAGCCATACCCCAATAAAATCATCTTGGCACCTGGACTAGAACCCAAGTTGAGGGTAACCGACAGTCCTCAAACCCATCAGTGACTCACTTCCCTTGGCAAAATGGGCAGATGAGAACAATTTGTTCCAAGGGCCATGAAGGTACCTGAAGCAGATGCTAGGGAGCTCTTAGAGCTTGGTTAGACGTTAAAGAGCACCAGTCATCTTGACCGTTGTCCTGCCACTGGACTTCAGTGACTCTGGAATGACTCTGGCAGAGAATGAAGCCTATGACTTTGTACAGCTCTGCCTCACTTAAATCCAATTCCCGTACGAGTTGAGACAACACCCTGTGATGTCATTGATCCTCTGAAAATGAAGGAAGAACCACATATGCAGGGAGGAGGGAGAGGGGTAGAGAGGAGAGATGTGGTGGTGGAATTGACAAGACAAGATTGGCAGCTGATTGGCTATGGGAATGGGAGGTTGTGGTGAGATCAAGGGAAGATTTGAGGATGACTCTTAAATTGCAAGCTTAAGTGACTGGAAGGATTAGAGTGTCCTCCACAGAAACCACCAAGCCTAGCAGCTTCAGCGGAAAGATAATGAGTTGCTGTTATACATCACAAGCCAACTAAACTTTAGCAACCCTCCCCCAACATCCCTTTGAGGTGGCTTCCGATCCAAAGGTTAATGGGCCCTTAACAGCTATTTGGCAATTCAAAAAGTTCTTTTCCAGTATCATATCTTTGAGCTCTAGATTCTCATTAATTCCTTTGATGCATTTGAGATTTTCTTTTACTGATTTAAAGGAGAAAGAAATTGCATCCTTAGCTCTCCAGCCTTCCTAGCCCCTGCTCCCCACCCCCATCCACTGCCACATTACCTTTGGCCCAGCCCTGTCTCCCAGAATGTGCAATCAAGCTTGACCCCTCCACAGAGAATAGCCACTTTTTACTGGTTCTCTTCTGACTTGGGCACCCCTGTGACTCAGGTCCTACCTTTTCCCCTTGGCAAGCAAACTCATGTTCCTGACTCCCTGAGCCAGATTCAGCACTATGAAGAGGAAGCAGCCATTGACCAACACGCATGGTTGTATGGTTGACGTCATTTAAATGTGTGAAGTTGTATCAGGAATGGAGCACTTACGATACAGAATGTGCGATTTCCCCTCTCACTTCATCCTCACAATCATCCTTTGAGGTCAGTACTTTTGATATAATACTGATGTCAGTTTTACAGATGAGGAAACAGAAGTTCAAAGAGTTTCATTGTCTGTCCCAGAGTCACGAAACGAATCAGTGTTTGAGACAGTATTCCAACCCAGGTCCTCTGGATCACAAGGTTCACATTTGCTCCCTCCACTATACCATGGTGCCTCTGGCCCTTTCATCTTGTCCTTAGGCAACTGAATCCAATCTTCTGCTGCACTGTGTTTGCTCTTCCCAACAAGCCTAGAAATGGTGTAAGGACAGCAACCATCTTGTACCCCTTTCTATAACTTGCCCATGCCTGTTGGGGCACGTCTGGAGTAGTGGGGAGGTGTTCTGTAAAACAGAGCCCTCCCAATTCACTCCTTTTCATTAAGATACTCCTACAGTTAATTCAATAATTCATCAGGGTATTGGGTGAAAATCTTTCCAAATAGCTTTGGCTTGGTGAGAACTTCTTTCCTTTCTAAAGCAAATAGCTTGATCACATCCAGTCCTAATGTCTCCTTGGGACGTCGGCCAAAATAAAGCTTTCTTACTGAATCTAGAGCTTTGGCACTTCTCTTTTCCTATATCTTCATCTTTGGGTTCAAGTTAAGTCAGCTTGATTCTTTGCAGAGGTTCACCCTATTGAGTCATCTCCTATCAGTTGAAGTGGATTTTTCTAACTTTATTTGTATGTATAGAATTTCTCATGATGACATTTTCCCATAATTTCTACCTTTCTCTCTTGATGTTTGTTGACCCAGTCCTCTGAAGTTTAATCCATTCCGAAGGTAAACTTTAAACAGAGTGACCAAGGGCTGGAGCTGGGGTCACTTATATCCATCAAAGTCTGTAAAACCTCTGCTCAAATTTCTCAACAAAAGGGCTCAAGATATCTAAATGCTCTCATGTAGGGAAGCAAGGTAGCAGGAAAGTGGAAATGGACATCAAAACTTCGTCATCTCAGTAGGGTCTGTTCAGAGAGCACAAGCCTTCAGAAAGAAGGCTATTTCCCTTTGGCATAAATGAAAGCAAAGTGGGATGCCTGGAGTGTCCTGACTTCTTGACTTTTTACAGCTGGGATCTCAAATCATTGGCAGTGGGCCAATATCAATAAATAGATGGGAGAACAACTGGTCTCAGGATGATAACGTGTTTATATATAATTTCGTGTTCTTTGACTTGGACTAGAAGACGTGAATTTTTCTATCAGTGTTAGGACTATTTGACTTTCTAACTCGTATCAGTTAATATCCAGAAAAAACAAGATTTTGTTTTGGTTAGATGTATTTGTAATGTAGAATATCTAGCTCTTTATCTCTATCATTTCTGTCTCCACTATCTCTACCTCTAGCTATTATCTTTATCTCTATATTTTGAGTAGGGAGAAAGGAAAGTCCTGGGATTCCGTGAAGGTGTTTTACTGATTTGCCTCTGCCAATATTACTCAAGTCTGTGAATACAGAAGATTTTCATTTCAAAAACTTACATTTGAAAGCACTTTGAAGTTCGGAATTACACATATTTGCTATGAAAAGTTAATGAAAGGGTCTAAATAAAATAAACTGCAAAGCATTGCATGAAAGGGTTTCCTTAATATGGTGTAATATCCTATAGACAACATTAAGAAAAACATTTGGGCCCATTGAGGGACCAGCAAGACGCCAGTGTGCCTTATTTCGGCTTTCATATTTGGCCAAGAGAATGGTTGGTCCCTTGTTACTTCGCAACATCATTTTGCCTTTTTCTTCTGATTGCCCTCGTAGAGAAGGGAAAATAACTGAAAAATATTAGTGCCTTGTTTGTTATAACAGCTTGCTTCATTTCTGAGTGAGCAGTGCATGCCTTGTTATTAGTCTGAATTCTTAATATGATAAGAAGCTAGCCTAATTTTTCTTTATAGATCCTTTGTACCAGAAATGAGGCCAGGAATAAGCAGCACTTCATGTGAAACCATGGCCTTCTGAAGTTAATGCTGCTTAATAAACATTTTGGAAACCATTTTGTATATTTCTTGATTCATGGGTTGCCATCACAGACGTGGTCAAGATACAGCACATTACGAGTGAGGAGCTGAGTGAAAGAAGTGAGGAGAGAATGATATCATCAGAACAATGCACACCTGAGGAAGATCAGATGGTAGAAGGCTGACTGAGGGAGGAATGCTATGGTCCATTGGTGTCCTTGCAATGTTAAGCCCATAGGAAAAGCCATATCATGTTAAATGAATTCCTCTACCTCTCATCACCATGGCCGATTAACAGAAAGCCTGATTAACAGGAGTCACTCAGGGTGGACAGGATGGATGGCTGTTGCCATGATTGCAGTGAGTGTGCTATCTCAGATTCATTGAAGAAGCTGGTCTGTGAAGATAGGAAAGGAAAACTGGGGGAACGAGCCTTTCTTGGGTTCTGTGCCTTCATTCATTTTGCTTCCTCCTCCCCCTACTCCTCTCCCCCTTTTCTGTCTTGTTCCAATGCCCAGCTTGCATACCAACTACCACCATGAAGCCTGCTTGCACAATATGGACCTTTAACTGAGGTGCTCTTCCCTCTCCTCACCAGCTCCAACAACTCTTCTAATCTGTGCCCCCACAATTTGACACTAAATTTAAGAATGCCTTGTAATTGCTAGCAAGAGTTAGAAATTATAAATAACCACCTCATGTACCAAACTAAAGTGTAGCTCCTTGAATGTCAGAATCATGCTTTAGATGCCTGTTGTTTCCTGCTTAATGCCGTGCTGAGAATGTCATGGGTTCTCAATCAATACTTGATCAATGACTTTGCATGCCCAGCACCAAACGTCCTGACAGCTTGATCTGTTACCAACTTTTTGAGGGGGAAGGGGGAATAAATGTAGAATATACACAAATAATATAATTCATACTTTTATTTTCACTGACTACAATTGTAACATAGTTGTGCAAGAGGGTAGATTCATTCATTTTCTCCATTAAGTACCTCCAATGTGCTGGGCATAGTGCTAGGCATTGGGGGCACAGAGGTAATATATAATATTCCCTGCCCTCAAGGAGCTTGTGTTTTTCTGGGAGAATTCAATATGCTGCCTGACAAATAGTACAAAGTGTAGGCAGTGTGCAGACAAAGCAGTTTCAAGTGAGCGAGCGAGCAGATTAAGAACGGTCTCCTGTTGGCCATGGACCCTGAGCTGAGCCTTGAGGGAAACTCGAGATTCTGGGAGCTGGAAAGTCTAAGGTGAGGAGGAAGAATATTCTAGGCAGAAAGGGCATCTTGTGCAAAGGTCTGAAGGCTGAAAGAAAAGGATTCAGATGGGGAAAAACACAAACGAAACCAAACATAGTTGGCTGGTCATGACTGGGATACAGCCTCCGTCTGACAATGTGTGCATCCATGCAAAGATGGTCAATGAAGCAATGGCTTGATATTAGAGGGAAGCTTGAAAAATCCCAGAGTCGGGTATTTTTTTTTTGTATTCTAAGCCTGACAAAAAAGGTGCCTTTCATGTTTTCTAAAATGTTTCCTGTATGCAAGGAGTGTTTGTAGGGGAATCTGGTAATCTGGTTTTTGTCTCCTTTTATTTCCTGTAGTGTGACTTTACTGAATGCTCATTCCCCGTTATTGAAATAGACCCTGGCTAATGGCCTCCCATCTCTTCCATGGATCCCTTGATACAATTCCCAATATCCTCCCTCCAGCCCTGCCCCACCCCCAAATAATCATTTTCAAATCATGATAATTTATTAGTGGGACCTTGGTTTTGATGAGATTTAATGTTTAGTCAGCTCCTGAGATGCTGCATTTACTTCAAAGCTTCATTCAATCTTAGACCCTATTCAATTCCAAGCATTGAAGATACTACAGAAATATTTTGAGCTAATTATAATTTGTAATTGCAGGACCAAAAAAACCCCAATTCCAACATCAATCTGTTTAAAAGGGAAACGAGTTCTTCAAGTCCTTGACAGTCATTTTTTCTCCACAATATTTCAGCACAAGTGATTTTTCCCCCATTAGTCCCAGTTGGTTTTTCAAAGACAACTGAAACTAGTTTTGACTTTCTTGTATTTTTTATTCAATTGCCTGAATGCCTCCATTTAATCTCTTTCCCTTTTTATTGCTGTTTTATAGTCTATTCATTATTGTGTTGTGTGGGGTGTTTGTATCTTAATTTTTTTTAAATATCAAGTTTTCCCATGTGTTCTTTTTTTGTACTCTGGCAGGAGTTTTGTTTTATTAGGCATATTTATGGTTTTATCCTTTCTCTTTGTTTCTGCAGTCAGCCACTTTAGAAGCCTTGGAAAATTTGTTCTTGTGTAGGAATTGAACATCCCTTTTCACTCTGCTGATGGTGATCACTTGAAAACATGGTATAGAGGAGAAAACTGAGGTCTATGGCTATGGGTAAGTGGCAGATCTGAGATTCAGTCCTGGGGCAGGGACTCATGGCATTGGTTAGTTGGTTGACTGTTCTGTGTCCTTCTCAAAGAGAACCAAAATGACATCACTAGGCTAGAGTCGAGTTACAGTGTATCCAACTGTGACTCATCGGACCAATATGAGCTCAGAACGTTCTACCACAAGTCGGGCACAGATTATCTGTGCAAACATTTGGGGTGGTTTCTCTAAATTTGTGCATCTCACATTTTTTTGGCATAGTCAAAAGAGCACAGAATTTGGGGGTTCAATGCCCACCTGTGCTGCTCAGACCTTGGCCAGCTCTCTGACCCACTCTGAAATGAGGGAGGTAGATCAGATGACTTCAGAGAGCCTTTCCCTCTCTGACATTCTGTGAGTCCAGTATCCTCTGACTCTTGGGGCAAGGTTCTTTTGATAGGTAAACGCCTAACACTCATGTCATAGGCAAACCTTGAATAAGCCATATATTCTTTATTGTGCCGTGACAGAGCTGCCACTCTGGGTGGGGAAGAGAATTTGTTTGGAAATTAAGGGGATATAAAATAAAAGGAATGCATTAGCATGTAAGCTTCCTGCGAGTAGAAATTATTTCATTTTGTATGCTTGGTTCCCCAGTGCCTAGCATAGGGCCTGGGACGTAATGGCACTTAATAAGTGATTGTTGATTGAATGATAAAATAAAATAATTAAGGAAATGAATTGAAAGCATTGGACTAGACCAAGGATTCTTAGCAATTTTTGTATGTCTTAACCCTACCCCCCACTCCTGATAATCTGATGAAGCCTATGGGCTACTTCCAAAAATAATGTTATTGAAATTCACTAAATAAAATATATAGACTTTCCTTTGGAAAGGAAAACAGCTATATTGAAATAATTACCAAAAGATCTTTTAAGAAACAAATACATTCACACCCCCAAGTTAAGAACCTTTGGCCTAGCTGATCTCCGAGGTGCTGTCTTGCCCCAGCATTACTTACATGAGACAAAGTACTCCAGATTCAAAGTTTAGATTTATTTCAGTTTGGTTTCCAAAACTCAACTGAGCTAGTCAGATATCGTCAATTTGGACAATTGTACCAGAAATTGCATTTCTCAGAAATACCAGAGGAATTTATTTACATTACATTTTGACATTTGCCTTCTGGGCCTGAGGCCAGGCAGGAAAGAGGACCTCTCTCATACAGCCAATGGCCAAAAATGTCCATTCAATGTTAAGCCAAGCAGCGGGATCAGGTCAGGGAGTGGGAAAGCAACCCGCCCAACTCCTCCTCTCAGTTCAGTTTGTCTGTTTCTTGGTCAGATTTCTTTCACTCTAGGGGATAGAGAAGTCTCAAGTTAATGTTTCCAGGGCCATCACAAGGACAGAACACATTTGAGTCTACTTCCTGAAGTCAGAAGAAAGTCAATGGTGGGAACCCAAGCCCCTCTGCTCTTCCTATTTCTCTTGTATATTCTGTTTAATAAGAAGTTTTGAGGATGGGGTCTTTTTTCTTCTCAGGGACAAATGTTGATAGATCTTGGACATACTAATTTTTCTCTGTTTGATAAGACATAGTGGGATATAGAAGCATGTTTCTCAGAGTGAGTGTGTTGATGAGTTTCTCCTCCCATCAAGCTTCATCATTGTGATTTCCTTTTGCTTCTACTTGCCTGTAGAGGGAAGGTTTAGGATTTGGGGTTTGAGAGACGAGTGGTAGCAATTTATCATGTATTTCATGAGCTATGAGTCAATTTTATTTTTAAGAGACTAATACTGTCTAAGCACTGTCTAAGGGTAAGCATTTTGAGCTGTTTTCACTCTGAGATTTGGTTCACCAAGCATTTATTAAGCACTTTATGACGCCAAACACAGGGCAGCTAGCTGGCGCTGAAGTGGATAGCACGCTGGGTCTGGAGTGCAAATATGGTCTCACTTACTAGCTGTATGGCCTTGGGCAAGTCCCTTCACCCCATTTGCCTCAGTTTCCTTATTTGTAAAGTGAGTTGTAGAAGGAAATGGCAAACTACTCCAGTGTTTGCCAAGAAAATCCCAAATGGGGTCACAGAGAGTTGGGCATGACTGAAAATGACTAAAAACAATGCCAGCCACTGTTTCAAGTACTAGAGATGTAAAGAAATAAACATAACAGTTTGTGCCCTCCTGGACTTTGCATTCGAGTAAGGGCTGAAGAGCATGTACAGAGAGATTCTGGAGGCCTTACCTTGCTTCCTTGAACATCTCTGAGGTATGAATGGAGCACCCCACTTGTACCCTGGTTGTCTCTCATTCTTGCTATATGGACAGCCCATCTCCTTTTCCAGGCATACATGTGCATGATGATATCTTTTATGCTCCTTCTGGCATGTTCATGGTGCCTGATAACATGCCACAGCCCACTGATATCTTCCATGCATCTTTCCAGTGCTTTGGAGGGCACATGCAATTTTGATTCTCCCAAGATCATTGTTTCCAAGATTCACAACCATATAGTATCACTGGGAGAAACATCTATAGCAGCAGGAGGCTGGTGGTCATTGAAAGTGGTGTGGGCTTTCTCAGATGTGATCCACCCTGACCTCTTTCTCCTATGCAATTGTGGGCCCAGTTCATTGCCGAGATACATGTACTAAGAGCCAAAAAGTATGGCTTCTCCATTCACTTTTCTGGCATAATCTGAGCAATTTAAACTTATCATCCACTTTGGTTTTTTTAATAGATGGTTTGACTGATCTTTAAATTATTGTGGTTATGAGGAAGCTTTTGTTTTTTAAGGCTCAATGCAGTTAGTAAAATATTATCTGTTAAAAGACGTATTTGGAGAAACTTATTATCTTATAGGGGAGGACTCTGCACTCAACGTTTTCTTTCCTTAACAATCAAAGTTTCACCCTGAAAAGAATTAGGAGAAAACTCTTGGAAAGAAAGAGTATATTCCTTTGTGTTTGTTACTATCTGACATTTCACAGTTCTCCACTCACACTCCCTTTTAGAGGACCAGAAGATGACAAAAGAACAACAATGATTATATGTGTATGACTGTGAGAATTTCTTAGAGGGCCTCCTAGCTGGGGACAAGGGTGAACACATAATAAGCCTTAGTTCAAGGTCCCAATCTCTATCTTGGTCATTTAGCTTTTTTTCTATTCTATGGCTACAGAAGGTACCCCCTACCTCAGCCTGTTGACTTGCCCATGATCACAGGTGTGCCCTCATCAGAGAAGGTGCTGTGCAAAAGTTTGAGCAAAGCAGAGTTGCAGTAGCTCAAAAGAAACAGGAGATACACAAATTTAGAGAATCCACCCCAAATGTTCCCACGACTATTTGTGCCTGACCTATTTTTGTATTGGGATGGTCAGCCATAGTCTGACACACTGTAACTTTACTGTAGCATGGTGATGTCATTTTGGTCCTCTTTGAGGATGAAGGACAACATCCAACCAGTCTGCTCATGGATGTTCCAGTTGAGAATGCAAGAATATGAAGAGCTATAACTTGGCTTGGGGTGGCTGGGGCCTTGTCCCAAGTATTAACATCTGGAAGGAGTACAGTTCTGCCCATAATGGTTCTCTGATGCCCCCACAGAAACTAGGAACCGATAAGGTGGATGGCAGAAGAGGGTGAGGGAATCCAGTTGTGAGTTAGCAGTTGAGAGAAGGGGAAAAGGATAAGCTGCCCCCTTTCCCTCCATGTCTCCCTCCATTGTCAGTTTCTCTTCCCAGTGGTCACCTGTGCTCTCCCTTCCCTTCACTACTGGAAATGAAACTCAGAAAGCATTCTTTGCTGCTGACAGAGGAGCATCTTCACAGGGAAAGAATAAGATGTTTTCTTTCATTTTTCTGCTCGACTTTTACAATGCCTACTCTTAGATTCTATTAGCATAAACCAGCGCTCAATATTCCTGAAAAGAAAAGCCCCTTTAGCATCTTACACAAAAGAAAAGAAGACTGCTCTTGGCTTCTAGGGAATTGCTGTTGTGATTTGCACTTGGAGCTTGGGATGTTGGCTGTGTTGATGTTTTCAATTTGCAGCCCATCGATTTGAAAGTTGCAGATGGGAATGCTTGTGTTCACAGGCTCCTAAATCGCAGTCTGGGAGCTAGAGCTGGAGCTGAGGTTTCTGGGTGCAAGGTTCCCAAGTTAGTTCATTTGCAAATTTCCTAATTACTGAATCCAAGCCTAGAACAGGAACCTGCTTGCCAACTGGGACATTGGCTGGCGCTGGGGAAGTGAGTTAGAAGTAGGAATCGATGAAATATCTGCCGGTACCCATTGCTTCTGAAGGCCCAGGCTTGGAGTTCTCAACTAAGACTCTACTTCTCCAGAGCAGTGAGCTATGGGGAAGCACCAAGACAGAGGGAAATGCTGGATTTCTTACAACCTTCAAACAACTTGATGGCAATGGTTTTCAAATCACAGAAACAGTGCAAAGACCCAGATGACAAATGGGCTGGAAGAGTGGGCAGTGGCTTCTCTCTCTTGTGGTTCCCATACCCTCTTGGTGGCTGTGGAGTTAGAGGCCTTGCAGACAGAGTTCAGCCCACCAGTTGACCTGCATTGAACTGGAGGAGGAAGCAAACACCCAGGGCCTACTCTGGTTGTTCAAAGGAGAATAGTAATGAAACCAAATAAAGCCCTATACCTTTTGAACATATAATTTGTAGCCACTAAGGACAGTTAAGTTGGAGTCAACAACATTTTAAAAATTATTTTTATTTATTTTGTTAAATATTTTTTCAATTAAAAATATTTTTTAAACACTTACTTTTAAAATTTTGAGTTCCGATTGATACCATGAATAAACTGGAGAAGCAAGGAATAGTGTATTTATCAGATTTATGGGGAGGGGAAGAATTTTTTTCTAAAGAAACAATAGAAAGCATTATGAAATACAAGATGGATAATTTTGATTACATTAAACTGAAAAGT
>CM053775.1:7846626-7887105 GCA_028658325.1 Potorous gilbertii
TGATTGTAGAACATTTATAAATTAATTAATTAATTAATAAAAAAATAAAAAAATAAAAAAAATAAAATTTTGAGTTCCAAATTCTCTCTCTCCCTCCCTCCCTCCCAAGCTTTTCCTCACTCTGAGAAGGCAAACAATTTGACATCAATGATATATGTGAAGTCATGCAAAACAGTTCCATATTAGCCATGTTGCAAAAGAAAATACAAATAAAATAAAAGAATTAAAATAAAGAAGGTGAATAAAAGTCTACTCCACTCTGTACTCAGAATTCATCAGTTCTCTCTCTCTGGAGGTGGAGAGTATCTTTCATCATGGGTCCTTTGAAATTGTCTGGGACCATTATCATGATCAGAGTAGCCAAGTTTTTCACAACAACAAACACTTATTAAGGCAGTGTGGAGTAGTGTATGGCCAGCTATCCTGGAAGTAGGAAGGCTTGGGTTGGAGCCCCCACTCAATATAACATATTCATGATGGTTCTGCCCTTGGGCAGATTCTCTAGGCAACTAAGCCAGGGTTTCTTCACTGTTCTGTGTCATAGACCCCTTTTGTCAGTATAGTGAAGTCTATGGACCCTTCCTCAGAATATGATTTTAAAATGTATAAAATAAACTACAAAGGATTAAAAAGGAGACCAATTATATAGAAAACCAGTTATCAAAATATTTTTTAAACCACCTTCTGGACTTCAGGTTAAAGACTTCAGCTCTTAGACTAGAAGTTTCAGTGAAGGTGCCAACCTACACTGGTAGAGGGTGTTTCCTCACCTGGGAGTTCCCTATACCAATGAAATCTCAGATCGTATTCCTCTCATGTGAGAGGCACCATGTTGGGTGCTATAGCTATAAAGCTCCAAAGGAAACAATCTCTGATCTCAAAGAGCTTATTCCTACTCAGAAAACATACATTATTACTCAACTTTGTTATTTTCATTTGGACCAGATTAGAGAAAAGATGAAAGGTGCAGAGTTCAATTCAGCAAGCCTTTATTAAGTGCTGGCTGTTTTCCAAGCACTGTGCTGACTGCTGAAAGTATCATAGAGAAATCGACTGAGTATATTTTAAATACTAATCTTTGGCCACCTTTTGGATTAGTACATTTTTCCCCCCTGGTGTGTCATGGAGCCCTACATAGTTCAAAGTCTTACTGTCTGTGGTGTGGTGTGTGTGTGTGTGTGTGTGTGTGTGTGTGTGTGTGTGTGCGCGCGCGCGCGCACGTGTGAGTGTGTGTGTGCGTGCATATACCAGGTCTTGGGATGAACTCTCCCCAACCCCATTCCCTGTATTATTTTTTCCTTCAGGGAGGTTTTCTTACCCCAGTGCTAGTTAATATTTTTATCAAAGACTTGACCAAAGATCGAGCACATCTGTGGGTGACAGCAAACTGGATAGCTGGTTGGATGACAGAGTCAGGAGTCAAAAAGATCATGACATTTTCAACTGTTGGGCAGAATTGAATAAGATGACATTTTTTTTTATTTTAGAGAAAAGTTTCTTTTGAAAATGCATGCCAAATACAGAAAATGAATGCTTTTAAAAAGAAATGAAGAATGGAATGTGATCAGAAGTAGGTAAGAGACAAAGAAGTAGAGATTTTGTCATTGTTATTAGCAAATAGAAATGGCCACTTCCATCCTGCAGTGATTCTCAATTGCTGGAAAAAAGTAATGAGTTGCTCCTTACTTGATGGCTTTAGACAGAGGCTGGATACCTGCTTTTCTGGGATGGTGTTGAGGGGATCCTTGTTCACATGTGGTTTGGACTCAGTGGCCATCACGGTCTCTTCTGTAATTGATTCTTTGATTTCTGTGGCCAAAGGGGGAGCAGCTTTGCAGTCACTAGCTTTGCCACATTGTCTCTTGCATGGATCCACCAGAAAATCCTGAGGCCTTTGGTCATATGAAACCCCAGCATAGACCCTTCCCTTTGCTTCTCCAAAGGTTTGGTATGGCCTTCCTTCTTGTCTCTGCCTTGCATTTAAGTTGCTGTCTCCCTTTGGGTAAATGTTTAAGTTATATAAGACTTCTCTGATGCGTAGTACTTGACCCAGGTGCCTATATTTATCAAGTTTTCTGTGGGGCAGCAAATTACTAAGAAGTCCCTCCCATGCATGTATACACAGGAATTGCTACAAGAAAAATGAGCCTGGTTGCCATGATTGGATCCTGAAGTAAAATTGGTAAGCTCTTTATTTGAGGAACTGTTGAGATGGGCACAAGGAAGGGGTTTGTTTGAAGGAAGTGGGAATATTGAGGTTGGGGCTGTAGTGAACATGATCAAGCCATCTTCAGGTATTTTAGGGGATGTCACCTGGAAGGATTGTCCTTGAATTCCAGACACTAGGTGTACTAGATGAAGTAGAGGACAGATTAAGACTTGGTACAAAGGCCTACTTCCCAATGGGCGACTGTGGCCCCTCAGCTGGACACCTGCCATCAAGGGCAGAATGATGACTCACTGGGGACATTGTGGAGGGGATTCTCCAACTAGACAGCCACCAAGGTCCAGAAATTCCATGGTTCTTTAAAGCAAATGGGGCAAGGAAGGAAGACTTTTTACAGACTCAATAGCAAGTATATTTTCAAAATAGCTCTACTGCTCTCTGATTGATTTTGATGAGGAAGTGAGTTTGTAGAATACATACAAGGCTTGATACGTTATGCTAAATTAGAATAAACCAGTTTTATAGATGAAAGTAAATCAGAGGGTAATTTAAAAGACAAACAGGTAACTCAGATTTATACGAATTTGCATTTCAACCAAGGGGGAGAGGCATAAGAAGAGAAAGAATTGTTACCCCATTTTACAGATAATGAAACTGAGTCTCCAAGTGGTGAAGAGTCCTACAGCTAGTTACAGTGCCTGAAACAGGATTGAAACCCAGGTCTCCTGACTCCAAGTCCAGTTGTTGAGGTTTCCCAAAGTGTAAAATCTTAAGAGAACCTTTCTTCATATTTACAGGACTTGATATAAATAGGGTCTTTACCACTATTTTCGTAGTAAGGATGGCTAAAATGTAAAAGCAACTTCAGGAATCCACTGGCAGGTGAATCAAGATAGTTCCTGGGACACTCTGTGTGAATCAATCCAAGAGTCCCTTGCCCCGCAAACTGCCCCAAGCCACCATCCTTTCTGTTCTCCTCCCTGAGGCCCTACAAAGTCTCTTCTCATTTTAAAGGACCTCAATAGTTCAGCAACTTTAAAAAAAAAACTCTACTGAATTGGATTGATTTAGTTGTATTGAGACCTTTAATTTGGGGACACTTATTTCCATTATAATACACTCCATTAGCTTTCTCTTATTTCCTAATTAATGTTTTCAAGGTTTTTTCCTCTCCTGCCAAAACCAAACCCAAACCTAAACTTTGTAGCAAACGTTTACCCAAAACAGATTCTCACAAGGGCCATGTCCAAACATGTATGCGCCATTCTGGAGACTGAGTCCATCACCCATTGCCCCTGTGGCATGTTTTCTTCTTAGTCCTGTGGAGTCCCAGTCAGCTATTGCAAAGAAGAACCCTGAAATTAAACCAACTGACACAGGCACCATATCTGCCTGGCTATGCAACATTCTGCACCCATAGTCCCCCACTTCCCCTAGGAAAGAAGGGATGCTCACTCTTCAGCTGCTCCTTCGCTCTATTCTGCCCCATCCATGGCCTTGCCCACATGTAATATCTGAGGCCCTACAAATGGAGATCTCGGTAGATGTAGAGTCCCGTACTCCTCTCCCCCTTCTCAGAAGGCCTGCATTTATTTGCTAGTGAACTATAAGTAGCAGTACAATGGCAAAATGGAAAGCTGAACCCTCCTTGCCTATTGGAAGGCATCCCTTCCTACTCGGCAAGAGTTAGCATCTCTTAGCCAGCTTCTTTCCTGCTCACTTGTCCTCCCACTAAAGGCAAGCCATAGAGGGACATGTGTGGCCTATTGCCCAACCGTTGCTTATATTCTCTTTCAGCTAAAAACTCCCCCTTTCCATTTTATAGCAGACAAAGAGCTCTAACTGTCTGTGAATACCCAGACAATGCAGATGGCTTTCTTTATTGTTTTTCCAGCAGCTGAGTCAAAGAAGCAAGTGTGAAGGCGGCCAGAGAAAGCAGGCAGGCAGGCTAAGTAAGGCCGGACATGTCAAAAGCCCAGCATTCTGTGATCATCTCCACCTGGCATTGGGGAACCAATTGCTGTGAGAATTTTTTTTAAAAAAATAATTTACTGTAATTTCTCCTATCTGCACAAATGTGCTTCAAATGCGAATATTTGCCGGCAGACATCATCATTTTACTTTTGCAACAATAATTTTCATCGTTATGCTAAAGGTCTTGTCCCCCACGCAATCAAGCTCCCTCTTCCTCTCTGGCCTTGCTTGACACTGGGCTCTTCCATTATCGCCCATTCCAGTTGAAGTAGCCTGTTCTGTGTTTGCCACACTTGATGTGCCAGCTCCCATTTTTCACGATTCAGCCTACTGTTTGGTGTCCCTGCCCCAAGTCTCTTCCCACTCAAGTCTGTCCTCCAATCAGCTGTCAGAATGATTCTCCTGAAGTGAAAGTCTGACTATGTCACTCCTGTCCTGAATAAACTGCTATGGCTCTCTATCACCTCCTATAGCAAATACCAAATCTTCTAGTTTTCAAAGCCCTCTATAATGTCTCCTCCTCTACCTTTCTGGTCTTCTTCCACCTTATACCCCCCACCCTCTGCAGTCCAGTGAAACTCGACTCTTTGTTAGTCCTCAGACAAGGCCCTCCATCAGCTGACTGAGCATTTCCCACTGCCTGTTTTCCATGCCTGGAATGCTCTCCCTCCTCATCACTGCTTTCTTCTAGTTCCAGCTAAAGCTTCGCTTCTTTAAGAGGTCTTTCCCGATCCCTCAGAATTCTCATGCCTTCTCTCTGCTGATTGTTTTCTGTTTCTCCTGTTTATAGCTTATTTGTACATAGCTATTTGGGGCTTGTTCCCCACCCCCACGTAAGACTGTGAGCTTCTTGAGCACAGGGACTGTCTTTTACTCTTCTGTATATTCCCAGGGCTTACTTTGCACAGTGCCAGGCATATAGTAGGCACTTAATGTTTATTGACTGACTCAAGTTACTTCCACACACAAGGCGAGAGATGAAAAGGAGTCAAGATGCCATCTTGTCCAGTCCTTCCATTTTCCAGATACAGAAACTGAGACCCAGGGAGGCCAAATCATATTGCCCCAGGCCAACCAGGTAGTAACAAAGCCTGTGATTGGACCACTGATCTCATGATTTCCTGGATCCCCTCCCCCCACCTCTGCCTTTCACAATCCTATGCTTCCTTCCATGAAACAGTTCCTCAGATACCTTTGGACCTCTGGGAACCCTCCTTTGTCCCTGTCCTTCCTTCCCCTAAATTGATCATAGTTTTATGCAAACCCCTGGAGGAGTAAAGCCAGTTTCATCTTTGCTGTTGTATGTCTAGCAGCAGGGCATGGTGCTTTGCACTTAGTAGGCACTTAATGACTGTTTAGTGTATTGGATGAGATTTTGACTCTTAGATCCAAGGTGGGCTGAGGTGGTGATTTTTTTCTCCAAGGTGATAACACTCATTTAAGTATGCAAATTCTCGTCTTTATAAAAAATGTATAGAAATATACAAACATGTAACATAGTGCCTCATATAGTATGAAAGTCCATAAAATAAAAAAAAATATTGTTCCATTAAATTCAGGGTAGACGCGCTAACAGTAAGATTATTTCTCAAATATTGTATATTATGTTTTTGGAGTTGTTTATACCTTTCTTTTTTTTGCTTTTTGAGGTGGTGATCTTTTAAAAAAGTTGACCTACCTAGAATCATTGCTCCCTCCTAGTCTCTAGCGATGTTTGGGGCCTGCCAAAACCCAAACTCAAACCATTAGACACCATCAACCAATTGACCAGTGTTGTTAGTACCTACTGTGTGCCCAGCTCTGCACTAGGTGTGGGGGAAGTGGGGTACAAAAGGAGCAGGAGAGTAGGCCCCTGGCCATTCAGTCAGGAAGGCACCTTTTGACCTTTTCAGTTTGCATGGACTGTCTTATTTGCTCTAAAAAAAAGAGGAGGGGGGAGATTAACAACCGAAAAATTAGATAGATGCACACAGTTAGATCTGAAATAACTAGCGTTAATGATAGGTTTGGCTGACAGGTTCAAATGGATTGATTGCTTATACTGTTTGGCACAAGATAAGTCTTCTAGAAAATTTTTTAAGCAAACAGTAATTCAAGTGAACTGTGAATTACTTCTGGCTTTAAAAGAAAAGGCAATTCACGATCTCTTGAAATTGTGTTAGCTTTTGTGGGAAGGTTCATTGTCACCAGAATGGGCCCTGGCCACACAGGGCTTAATTAAAGAGCAGGGTGGAGGCCAGGCCCTGGGCACTGATCTGCTGAGATGGTCACTAGTGCCCTCAGTCTGGGGAGGTTGTGTTGTATCCTTGGTGTGATGCAGGACCTGCCTCCTCTGATCACATCCATCATAGCTGCAGCTCAGCAACCAGTCAATAATGAGAAGACGAAGATTTTATGTGACCCAAACAGGAAGTCCTTTTATGATGGGAAAGCCTGGAAAGCCCATGATTTGAGGGTGCGCTTTGACAAGGTAGACCCTGAAGAGCAGCTGTTGGCTTATTTGGAAGTCATAACCCCAGTAACCTCTAAGTTCCTTAAGTATAGTGGCTGTATCTTAGGGACTTCCAGTCCTGCCTCAGACTCTTACTAGCTAGGTAACTACTGCTAAGTCTTTAACCTCTAACTTCAGTTTCCTCATCGGTGAAATGAGCACAGTAATGCCGCCACCCAACATTGCTGGGAGGTTCAAGTGAGAAGATGTGAGTAGAACTCTCTGCACACTTGAAGGCACTCTGTTCCTCTCAGTTATTACTGTTCTGCATGTGTGTTACTTATTTTGACAATTCCTTTAGATTCTACAAACATTTATCAAGCATCTACTATGTGCAAGATATTGGTAGCAATCAGTCAGTCAACAAACATTAAACGAGCACTTACTATACACTGGACTACGTACTGCGGCGGGGACAGACACAGGGCTTGTTCTCTAATAAGACAGTATAACCAGGAGAGAGAATTTTCATACTGTGAGTTCCTTTTCTTAACCAAATCACATGTCCAGAACCAAAAATGTGCAAGGCACTATGGGAGGTCCTAAGAATATGGAGGAAAATTGCATAGTTCTTGCCCTCAAGTAACTTACATTCTCCTTGAGGGAGTGGGCTGATCATAAGAGAATGATAGATTCAATGGTAATAGCCAGACAGATTGTTCTAGGAAAAATGTAAAGAGGAAGACACTTTGGGTTGGGGGAGCCAGGGAAGGCTTCAAGGCAGAGATGGCAGCTAGGCCTTGAAGGCAGAGAACATTAATAGATTGAGATGAGGAAGGTTTGTATTGCAGGTATGGAGGCCATCTAGGTGAATGAATTTCCTGGAAACTGGGGTGATGGTGATGGGGTACAACAAAGCTTCTTTAATTTTTTCCACTCGAGACTTTTCAGTGCTTCTGAAACTGTGGGTTGTGACCCCAGTGTGGGGTTTAAGAAGCACTGGTTAGAGCGCCAAGGGCTCTGCTCAGCTGTGAGAACGTGACTCTGTAGTGGGCACAGTTGGTACCCTTGGAAAACTTCCACTTGCAGCCTTCTAGCAGCTCAGCAAGAGGAGAAGAAAAGGCAGGTATTGAGAATGACCAGAGTTTTAGAGGTAGGAGGACAAGGGGAGGGAAAGTGATTCAGAGGTGGAGGAAAGGGTGTGAAAAGATCATGGTTAGAATGGGGAAGGGGGAGATAGAGCAGGAGCTGAACAGAGAAGAGTTTTCGGAGGAATAGGGCAGAAATGGGAAAGATGGGACATGGGGATTTGAGAGGGGAATGTCTGATGTCTAGGTCATGGAGGTGAAGCTTCTCTGAATAACAGTGACCTGAGAGGATGATGGTGGAGATAGGAGATATAGTAGCTGAGGAAATCAGAGAGTTGAAACGGACATCAGCACAAAATGGGGGAAGAATGAGCAAGCCATTCCACATTCCTTGAGGAAGGAGGGACAGTGACCTGGAAGTGGGCGACAGACTGCCCCAACCATCCATCCCAGGTGTCTGGCACATAGTGAGCATTTGGTGTTTGCTGAATCAAATTTGGCAGGGAAAGGTTGGGTGGGTAAAATATTGGGGGGGGGGGCCTCTAGTTATGTCTTCAGAGATTCTTGATTCAGTTTCTTCATTTGGTTCCCAGGGAGCAGTCATCAAAAGATTAGAAAATTTTGCTGATCAATTTAAGCAGAAAACAGATCAACACGATGGTGATGGGTGGGGAGGGCACCAGGGGAGTGTTGTTGCTGCTGCATTTTTAAGTTGCTTCATTTCTCTGCTTTGTTTTGCAAATGGAGATTTGGCTTTAATAGAGATGATGAGTAAGAACTGGGGGAGTAGGGCTGTCATCAAGGAATGGTGCGCAGTTGGAGGCCTGATCAGCCAGCTAACAGATGCTCAGAGAGAATCAGGCTGTTTAGCAGGGATGAGAGCTACAGAGAGTCTGAGGCCTAAGACCCATGCACCAAGGCCTGCAGTCACACTTGAGGTTAAGTGATGCTGGAATGGAGAAAGGGCTTGGCTGCCGGGGATGGCCATTATGGTAGTTTGGAGATAGTACAATGAGAGCTGTTAAGGTAGGGGACAACAAGAGTATACTTTGTGGACACAGATATCCAAAGGGGTCTGGCCCAGGCTACAACCCAGCAACCAGAAGTTCTGGGTTCCAATTGGAAGTAGAACTCAGTGACTTAGTACATCGGCAAGTCATGTGACCTTTTGGAGCCCACTGTCCTCATCTGTAAAATGGGGATAAAATAGCTGCCTTGTCCCTCTCATAGGACTGTAGAAAGAATCAAATAAGATAGCATGTTCAAGGACTTTGAAAATTGCATAGCACTGTGCCTGTGCTAAGGTGCTGTTATTACCAAGTCATGCTTGAGAACACGTGAGCACTCGAAGGATCTGGGATTTTTGTCAGTCTCAGGGACTCTCAGTGTGGGACTTTCCTTCAGTGACCATTTTTGAATCCTCCAAAGAGGTGAAGAAACTTGCTGAGGGTCTCACATCCAGTAAGTGTCAGAGGCACGATTTGATCTCAAGTCCTCCTGACTCCTAGGTCAGTGCTCTGCTCTCCTATGCCAGAGACTCATCTGTTTAAGGCTATTTCTGGAAAGTTTGTTACTACACTGATGGGCTCTGAAAGCCTGGAGAAAAAGCACTGTTCAAAGTACAGTGAAGGGCTGCTTTCTTTCCACTCGAATGGAAGTTCTTTCTATGAAGCTGAGCTGAGGACTTGAAGCCTGGGAGAGGGAGGGATTTCAGCTTTTCCATGTGCTGTGCTCACTCCTTGCTAGGTCTCTTGAGTGCCTGGCTGCTGGCCTGGCTGCCTCTTTCTCTTGGCCTTGGGCAACTGACAAGGATGAAGAAAAGTTAGTGCTGGCAATCGGAATTTATTAAGTGCTTTGCGCGTTCCCTGGAACATAGTAAATTCTTCCTGGGCACTTTTTCATTCATTCCTCATGGGATGATGCCACCCACAAAAGGAGGCTCCTGAAATCAGGAGACAGTGGCCCTATGAGCACATTCTGAGTCATGCACAGGCTTATGGCCTAAACTCATGCTGAATACTCGTCATGACAATATTGTGCTGTCTAGTAATTTGACCTTTGGAGACATTTGGAAGCCAGCAAAGTGAAGTGGTTTATTTATACAATATTTGCCGTTGTGTGGGCCCGTCAGTGTGAGACAAACCATTGAGGAGAGAATTCAATGAGTAGCTCAGGGAGCCCAAACTGGTAAATAATGAACAACGCGGACTGTCATTTGAGAATCTCAACACAGTTTTTGTTTCTAGGATTCAGGAGACTATTTGTGTGGGATGGGATGGTGTGTGCTTTTTTTGGGGGGGGCGTAGTTAAGTTCATAAAGGGACCTGGGTATAGGAGAATCCATGGCTCATGTTTTTATTGAGCCTGGCAAAATGGTGCTTGCTTGTTGCTTTCAGGGGCTAAAAAAGAAGGGGAGCAATTGCATCTGGGAATGGGCTGAGTTGAGATGCAGTCCCTGAACAGCCGCTGTTCACCTAGTCATAGGAATGTTGGTTTGGAAATGGAAGGAACCTTAGAACACACTGAATCCAACCCTCTCATCGTATAGATGAAGAAACTGGGAGGGGAAGGGACTTCCCCAGGTTACATAGGTGACCAGTAGCAGATTTGAATCCAAGTACCAGAAAGCCTCCTTGGTGGCTTTCCGAGTCTCCGCCTGGTACTAACCCGGCTGGTGCTCCAGCAAGCGTGGATGCTGCCGTGAGCACCCCTCTTGGGGCTTCGTTATGGGAATGATGCAACCCTATGGCGGCGCCCATGGTGCCCCACTGGGAGAAGGAAAAAATACCCACCTAAGCAGCTGCCACTCCTAACCTGGCACCACCAAAGAATCCTCCCCATGGAATAAGGGCCCTGACACCAGGGAAACCTGACTCCATCAACAGTGCTGGCTCAGCTGGCAAGAGGACCGGGGGAAGTGGCTAGCTTCTGTGTGCGTGTGGAGGTGAGAGAGCAGGCAGACCTCTCTAACTCCCTCCCGCTGGTCCCCAATAATCATAATACATGTAGTGAAATGAACAACCGTACATATAATTTCCTTCGGAGCAAACCTATAGATTTGTGTAAAACTACTCCTAGACTTTTAGCCGTGTATCAGACCCGAGTGTTTGGCTAGAATGATTTCTTATTGACATAATGACAACTTTAAGCTAAGCGGTTAAGACTATATATTTCCTCAATGGCCTCCCTACACACTGTAAATTGAAATGTACATTAAAACAGTCAATCTTAGTTTTCCAACAACAGTGAGAGGGAATTGACTGTATTTTTATTAAAAATCTGGTATCTTGCAGATATTAGACTATATTGAAAGTGAGTCACAGGCAAGCATTCACTGTGAGTCAAACTCAGACTGGGCAGAAGGAAGTCTGACCTTGGCCCAAGTACTGGCTGTGCAAATCCTTTTGCCTCAGAGCCATAACTACTGAGAGGCAATCAGGGCTTGTATGTGGGGCAGCAAATCTGAAAGGCTCTGGAGGCACTGGGGTCCCGGACACCCCAGGAGCAGGCTCAGGTAGGTGTCTTGAGGTCTCTGCCACCCGTTGTAGGACAAAAGCCTCCTCCCCCGCCACACCAGCCCCTGCTCATCTGGGGGTGCCTTTCCTACTGCTTGCCCTGGTTAGGTTTGACAGCACTTAACCCCGATAGTAACAGCTCTGCTTCACCTTCTCTGGGCCTCAGTTTCCTCTTTTGTAAAAGAAGGACAGTGAAGTTTCTTCTAGCTCTAAAGTTGTAATCCCTTGAAACTGTGAGGAAAAGAGAGGGAGGGCCTGGGAGGAATGTCATTTCTCTGCTCGCTATTTCCTTAGAAATGCTCAGGCTGTGAGTTCTTGGAGACCATGTTCAGGCACTTAGGATTTTTAGCAAATGCCAAAGTGCCAGCTATCTCTGGAGTTCACACATTAGCCCTGGGGCCAGGCTCAGTTCAGGGCTTTGCAGGAGGTAGCAGAGTCTGTCTTAGGGAACCAACTTAACAGTAAGAGAAGGAGTGGCAGGGATGAGACCAATGAGGAAGACTTTGCAGGGAGATTGGGTGATTCATTGCATGTGATGCTCAGGCTCAGTGACTAGGAGTGCGGCGTGCCCCTGGGCACTTACAGCAAGAAGAAAAGATGGGAGCATATAACGAACAGTTTGACTGCAAGGTTTAAGCTGGTGAATAATTTAAGTGGCATAGACTCTTGAATGTAACAGATGCTTCTTGAATGTTTGTAGGTGATGTCGATGGGGCCAGTCACATCCTCCCCATTGGCATGTGCTCTCCACTAGCTTCAGGCCTAAGAGGATCTGCCAGAAGCTCAGGTAAAGCATTGGTGGCAATAAGGATAGAGCTCAGCGTGCCCTAGGACTTGCTGTCTAGAGTGGAAGTATTTGAACCCCCTCATTTGGCAGAGGAAAACCTGAGGCTTATGTGGTTTATGTGATATACCCAAAGTCATACATGTTATCATGTAGCAGAGGCAGGGTTTGAACCCATGTCCCCCGACTCCATCCACTCTTTCCATCATAGATGATCTGCCAAGACACAACCAGGGGCAAAAGATTTGTGCCAGGCCTTTGATAAAGCCAGGAAGCTCAAAGGAGTCAGATATGGGGTGGGATGAGGAGCCAGGCTCACCCTATTGCATGCAACCGTCTTGATCCTTAAAGCCATACAATTCTAAGTGCTTAAGAAACCACAAGGTGGGAGTGAGGGTCCCAAATACACTACTCTTATCATCTGCCCAGTGACTAGGTCATCCATCTGTTTAAAAATGGTCTTTCAATACACTGGAAATATGAATTCTAGACACCTACTCTTGTAGAGATGATGGTGCTAAATTGGAATGACATTCCTGAGTACCCATTCACAGTCATCAATCCTAAATGGTATTGCAATATGGGCACTGAAATGACCAGTGGGGGAAGAAATGTTCTCCTGTTTTGAGGAGAAAGAACTTCCTATTTCATGACAAATTCTCCTTCCCGCCTATATTTCTTGTCTTTGGAAGGAAACAGTCTTTCTCCCTCCCCTCCTCTCTCCTTTCATCCCAACATTGAAATAGAAAAATCGAAAGGGTACAACTGTTTGAAAGTTTAACTCACAGCCCTTCCCATCGACCCTCAAAGAGAGTGTTTTAGTTGCTAGAAGCAAAATTAGAGGTGATCTGCTTCTCTCTCCTTCCCCTGAACTCCTTATTTCTTTGGAGGAAATGTTCCCAAGGTTGGTCTTATGAGGAGATTGCTTATGTGATATGATTTCAGGGGAGGTGGGAAGGTTATTCCCACCCCTTCAGTCCAAGAATACCTCCCTCAATCTGCTTGATGATGCCTGAAATTGCACAATTAGAGCTTCATTCCTTCGACTGTAACCTTTGTCCCCTGTTAAAATGCAAATACCTCTGGGAGAGTTAACTTATAAGTCATCTACACCTCATTGTGAATGAGTGTATCAGAACCTTTCCTGAGAGTGCCTGGGGTAGGAGTGAGGGGGAGGGGGCAGGGAGCTGCCACTTAATTGGGGGATAAAGTACCACACCTACCAAAGCTAAACTTTCAGAGAGTTGGCCCTAGAAGCAAAGAAGGAAACAAGCGTTTCTTAAGTCCCTACTATGTGCCTAGCACTGTGTTAAGTCCCATTTAAATATCTCATTTGATTCTCATAACGTTGTTAAGTCCCTACTATGTGCCTAGCACTGTGTTAAGTCCCATTTAAATATCTCATTTGATTCTCATAACAACCCTGGGAGTTAGTTGCTATTATTAGCCCTGTTATACAGTGGAGGAAACTGAGGCAGAGGTCACAGGATTTGCCTAGGATCACACAGGTAGTATGTGTCTGAGGCCGGATTGGAACTCGGGAGGATGAGTCTTCTTGATTCCAGGCCTGGCAGTCCATCCACTGCACGCCGCCACCTAGCACTTCTTATTCTCAGGTTACCTAGTGTTTATTTAATTATCGCTGTTCATGTGTGCCTCAGGAAGCACGTGCCACGCTTTAAGAAAGATGATCCAACTGGGAACTTCAGGGGATAGATCTCCTCCACTCATGTGTGGGCAGGAGTCAAAAGTTGCATTCCTCTCTGGTAAACAAAAACACCCAAGAAGCTCAACTCCAAGAACGTGAGAACAAAGCAGTTTTGCCAGTGAAAGAAGTACAGGAGATATAAACATGGTGAAGGCTGTGGCCTGACAGATGAACATCATGGACGATCTATTTATGTGCAGTGGACAGAGCAGCGTCGTCTTCCCGAGTGCAAAACCAGCTCTGACAATTACTAGGTGTGTGACCCTGAGCATGTCACTTAACCCTGTTTGCCTCAGTTTCCTCATCTGTAAAATGAGCTAGAGAAGGAAATGACAAACAATTCCAGTATTCTTGCCAAGAGAACCCCAAAATAGGGTCACAAAGAGTCAGATACAACTGAAAAACGACTCAACAATGGGGAAAACAGTGCTAAACTAGGAAAAAGAGCAAGCAGCTTATGACCACTTGAGCCCTGACTCCTGGAGTTTGCTCTCCTCTGCCTTCCATATAGACCCAAGTACCCACAGAATAGATTTTATTTTGCTTCCCAAGGAGGTCAGCCCTTTCTAGTCTCATTGCTGTCCTGAATAAATACTCCATTTAAATGTTCATTGGAGGTCCTGGGTTGTTTGCACATGTGGAATCTTATGTCCCTAGGGGAGAGCTAAAAGGAGTCAGATTCTGATTTTCCCAAAGAGAGAATCTGGGTGAGGACACAAGCCACGATGACATTATTGATAATTCTCAGAGACTGAGCTCTCAGTTGACACAGAGGTTACATAGTGAATGCCTTTCAAACATGTTAGCAATCCATTCCATGGAATACGAGTCTGGGAGGCCCAGAAAAATTAGGCAGGCCCCCGCTTTTTTGCCTTTAGACTCTTTTTCCCAAGTGACGGTTAGCATAATGTTAGCTCTAGAAGGAGGTTCCTCAGAAGTCACTATTGTATTTGACCATCCATTCATCCAAAGCCCCTTTGGGAGGGTTAATAACACAAGATTAAGGGGGGCAAAAGACCTCTTCTTTTAGAGAAGAAATGGAGTTTTTTGTCAATCATTTCTTTTGACTTCAAGTGAAAGGAACTTCCTCAAAATGGGTATACCCTACCATTGGGATGGTAATTGCAATGATGTTGGTTAAGGACCCAAGTTCAGGCTTGTTAACTCAGCAGGCAGGAGAGATACACAGCATGGGGAGAGGAATAAGAGACTATCCTACCGAGATTTTGTTGTCCAATGGCGTTCCTTATCTTGTATTATAAGATTAGCAAAGATCTTATAGGCTGCAGAATTGGAGACTTCCGTCTCCTTCTTCATGAAATTACAAATTACCATGTATCCTACTGGTTCCATTACTGATAGGTAATAATGTTCTTATTCTAATTATGTTCAGTCCAGACAAGATGGAGATTATTTCAACAGGGAGGGAGAAACCTCTGGAGGCGTGGCAGGGTGATCTCACCTCTTTGGACAGAGAGGTGGATGGAACTGTTTCTCTTCTCGGTCTGACAGTCTTAATTTGCTGAGTGGGTGGATCACTTTAGCTTTGGTCACCTGAGTTTATTTCTCCTCTAGTTCATTCTTTCATCTTCCTAAGTTTGAGTCTTGCTCTGCATGCCAGGGAAAGCTAGACAGCAGGGACTCTGCAGAAAAAGACCTCTAAAGTAAGACCTAGAATCAGCTGACCTCAAGGAGGTCATGGGTGCCCAAGATAGGAATGGATCACAAGGTCACAAGCAAAGCAAGGTGAGGAGTCGAGAAGCCAGAGTGTGCACAGAAAACAGAAGCAAAGACAGAGCAGTAGACCAGAATTTAGGTGAGCAGTTCAGAGAGCATTCTGAGACTTAGCCTGCCTTGGATAGGAAGCCTTTTAATATTGGTGATCACTTCTAGAAAGCACAACATTAGGTGAAATAACATCACATGGAGCAGGTAGTTCCTTCAGAATGGTGGTATAAAATGGACAGTTGGCTGAATGATTTTAACAGTGGCATTGCACTAGTGTATGTAGCTGGGTATTGTACCATATTCATGACATGACTGTGGAAATGCATTGGTTGGGGCCATCATCTATGGCATAAGTCTCCATTCTTGCTGCTCCAGCTCAGTCCAGTGAATGTGACCAGTTTGCGTCAAGAGCCTTCATTCAGTTCCAATGACACTGATTCAGTACTTGCCTTGAGGACTTTGTGCCAGGTGTTGGGGGTCTAAAGACAAAAGTGGGAAATGGTCCTTGCCGTGAGCTTACATTCTATTTGGGGATACATATGTGACCTCAAATAAGTAAATACAAGTTATATATGAAGTCATTTTAAGAGGAAGGAGTCCCCAAAACTGGAGAGGTTATTGTATTGATAGTTAGCATTTTAGAGAAGTTACCTCACTTGATTTTTGCAACTGCCCTTCCAGGTAGGTGTTGCTATGATACCCATTTTACAGATGAGGGTACTGAGGCCAAGAAAGGTTGAGAGACTTAACTAGGGTGACAGAGTAGTGACAAGTAGGGTAGGAGTCAGGATTTGAATTCTTTCTGACTACCCACTGTGCCACCTCACTGCCCAGGACCTGAAAGGTCTCATGTAAAAGGGGCATCTGAGCTATGCTTTAAAGGAAGCTAGGGTTTCTGCTGCCTTATCCATCCTACAAATCAGTGTTTCTGACCGAGTCTGTCAGCATGTTTCCTAAATCTATAGATCAGAAGAGTCTGCTCTCTGCCTCACTTTAGAGCTCGGGGCTGGGATCATGCTCTGGGATATAGTGAGATCACTGGCCTTCAGGTCAACATACTTGGATCTGCACCTCAAATAACGCTTAGTGTTAAAGTGGCCCTCAAGTAAATCTCGAGGCTTCAATATTCCCATGCTTAAAATGAGGATACCTCCTTCTCAGAACAGACACGAGGAAGCCCTTTATTGACCTTTCCAGGGCTGTAGGCATATGAGGGTTTTTGGGGTCTCCATGTAGTTGACATTATAGTCAAGGGCCTGGAGCCAGGCATTTCTGGCTGTTCTGTCTCCTTCCTCCTCTCTCTTCTTCTTCTCCCCATCCCCCCGACCCAGGACAGCAGACTGTCTCATTTGTGATTAGAGGGAATTAAGAGTGGAGGGGATCAGAGGGAGCCCTTCTGGAGACTCAAGGGAGAGGTAAGAAAAGGTCTCCATTTCCCCTGAGAACCTGCAGAAGGCCTCCTTCCCCAAGATGATAGCGCCCCACAATATAGAGGATCAAGCAGATTGTTCCCTCCCGGCCCCTGGGACACCTGGCAATGGGCCATTTCAGCAAATTTAAGAAAAGCCGATTCCAGATTAGCCTTTGGAACATGAAATGGGGCCTGCAAACACAACATTGTTGCATTCCTTTAATGTCTGCATAAAAGCTGTTAAGTGTAGCAGAAGTTGGGGATAATTATTTTAGCTGGTGATTTCCAGTAATGTTGGAGTATCTCACAAATTCACTTTCCCCCAGTAAATGTTGGCACTCGGTGCTTTGCTCTGCATAGCCATTTAGGCAGAATTTCAACATTTGGTCCAGTATCCAACGGCTCACTAGGTAGCAACCAGGGCCTTTGTAATTGCCTTTTTTCCTCCCTAAAACAAAAGTCATCCCATCCTTTCCCCAACTCCGGTGGAGGGGGTAGCACCAAAGCAGAAAAAGGGAATTTCTGTATAATTTTCCACATGATCTAGAGCCCCACCCCCCTCCTTCACCACGAACAGATAGATCATCCCCCACCTGTGTGCTTTTGTGTAGGCTGTTTTCTGTCCCTTGAAAATATCCCTTCTTCACCATGGCTACTGGATTCCCTAAGTCTTTCCAAGGATCACTTAGGTCATGTGAGTGGCCTTTCCTTATTCTACTTCATCTTTACTGCTGTCTCCCAGTCCTACAAAAATGAATTCATATTTATTTTTGGAAATTTTATCTATCTGCCTATTTGTCTGTCCTTTGGTAGAATACAAGCCCTTTGAAGGCAGGGGTATTTTTCTTTTGTCTTTACATCTCCAACATTTAGCGCAGTGCCTGGTATACAGCTGGTTCTTAATTGGTGCATGTTTAGGCAAGTGCTTGCTGAGCTTGCAAAGACTTGAAACAAGCCAAGCCTTCAATGAGCAGAGTGTTTTGGAATGCTTAGTGTACGTCTTTGTTTCCACCAGGGCAGAAGACAAAATACGAGCTGCTAATGAGCTCCAAGGGCAGATTGCAATGTGGTCGGATCTGGTGCCTGGGTCCAAGTCATGTGTTAGGTAAGCCATCTGTAAAATGCGTTGTGGTTCTGTTGGGGTATCCAGGTGGTGCACTGAATAGAGCACCAGGGCAGGAGTCAGGAGGACCTGAGTTCAAATCTCACCTCAGACACCTGGCACTCACTAACTGTGTGACCTTGGGCAAGTCACTTCACCCCAATTGCCTCATCCTGGATCATCTCCAATCGTCACTGGATTCAGATGGCTCTGGAGGAGAAGTGAGGCTAGTGACCTGCCCAGCCCTCCCTCACTCAAGACAAAGTCAAGTGCAAGTCATGTCATCGTATCTCTGATGGCATGGTCTTGTGGTTCTGCTAACAGTGTGATATATCAGTTGTTCCATACAAATCTTACCAGGTTTTTCTGAATTCTTCATATTCATTCTTATAGTCACATATCACTCTTTGCTTAGCTATTCCCCAACTAAGGGAATCCTACTTCGTTGCCAGTTTTTTGCTATTAGCAAAAAGTGTACCTAGTAATCACTTTGCTCATATGGAGCTTTCTCCTTGCTCTCTGCCTTCCCTGAGATAGAAGCCTAGTCTAGCAATGCTATCTCTGGTTCAAAGGCTAGGGACTTTGGGGACTTCCATATTGTTTTCCATAACCAGTGCCCTCATTTTCAGAAGACAGAACAGTCCAGAGAGGGTAGCTGTATGGCCATAACCACTTTGGGATGTTTGGGCCTTGGCCACATGGCTCATCTCCCCCTTTACCAGTTACTTATATTTTTCCTTTATACCTTTATACATATCCATGCTTCCTGTATGTCATGTTATCTCTCCCTTCTGTCAGTGTACCTTTCCACAAGCCATTCCCCATACCCAGAATTCCCTCTACTCAGATGGTGCCTCCTACCCAGGCTCTTTCCTGCTTCTTCTCTCTACCTCCCACCCCACATTGTTTGTATTCTCCCTTCCCCACCCCACACTAAAATGATTTTGTGTTACTTTGTGTACATTTTGTATCTGGGTGCTAGAGGGCCAACCAGATGGTGAGGATACAAGCCTACCTCCATCCCTCCTTGAAATCCCAAGTCACTCTGGCTCCTGGCCTTAGGGTGTATGTGACTGCTCAGACCACTCAGATGAGTGGGAGGCCCCCAATTCTAATTCTTCCCTAAGACGTCAGAGCAGCAGGCCCTGAAACCTACTCTGCTATTACCTGTTGTAAAGAGCTTCCTGTCATTTACTCGAGTAAATCAGCAGCCCATCGAATCATAGGAACTCCAGGGCTGGACAGGTCCTTGGAGACCAGCTCATCCAACCTTCTTATTTTACAGCTGAGAAAACTGGAAGTCACCAAGGTTCTGAGACTTAACACAGTACGTGCCAAAGTCAAGATTTCATCTCCAGGGTGCTGCTCTCACTCTCTTACTGTCTTTGTCTCTCTTTCACTTTCTTTCTTTTCTCTCACTTTCTCTGTCTCTCTGTCTCCCTCACTTTCTCTGTGTCTCTGTGTCTCCCTCTGTCCCACTCTGTCACTCTCTGCATCTCCTTCAGCACTCTACACTAAAACAGGAATTTTTGGCCTTTGATATGTCCTGGATCCCTTGGACATCAGTCTGGGAAGAAGTCTAGGGATCCCTTTGTAGAAAATAAAATACAGGGCATCTCTCAGAGACTAAGTTTATTGAAATAGAGTTGTCTGAAGAATTTTTTTTGAAAAACAAGCTCATGGGCCACTGGGTAAGAGCTCCTGCATTTAGTCATGTTGCTGCCGTTTAGGGAAGATCAGATATCTCGGTCCCTTCAGGAATGATAATGACAATACTAGTGAGCATTTATAAAGCACTTTAAGGGTTGCAAAGCACTTTCTTATCTTATGTTACCTAATTGGAGCCTTACAACAACCTTGAGAAATAGGTGCTATTTTTATCCCCATTTTACAGAGGAGGAAACTGAGGCAGGCAAAGATTAAATGACTTGCATGTCATGCAGCTAGTAAATTAATGAGACTGGATTTGAACTCAGGTCTCTCTGACTCCAGGTGGAGCACCCTATCTACTGTACCACTAGCTCCCTTCAAGCAATGTCATTCTCTGATTGGTGATTTCTTGAGAACCTACTACTTCCTAGATTAGAACCCACTTTATCCTCTCCTCTACTCTCCTAGAGCCAACACTGTGTGATGTGCCCTGAAAGTTCTAAATAGATTAAGAGGATCATGATGATGATGGCGACAAGATTTGGTGGCAGGTGCTTTGGTCTACTACAAAAGGGAGTTCATGATCACTGACCCAATGGTGGTTCTTGGAGAGTCATTGACTCACTGCTGGTATCCATCCTTAGCGAATCATGGAATGTCAGAGCTGAAAGAGGAGCTTAGATAACATATGTCCTCTCTTACTCTCCATTCAATATTCAGGAGGAGGAAACTGAGGCCAGAAAAATCAAGTGACTAATCACAGGTCCCACAGATAGGAAGTTACAGTGACTTCAGTTTCCCCTGGAAGAGTGAGTGTGCATCTTCTACCCATCACCCTCTGCTTTGCCTTATGGAGAGCAACCTCAGATTCTGCTGGTGAACTGCGGTGAGCTACAGCTAGTCATATGTGTTGCCATCACTCGATAATCTGTAGTTTTAAGAGGCAGATACATTAAGCGTTGGAAACAAGTTTTTATTGCACAGATGTCTTTTGATCCTTTTTTTTATTGGAATACATCCCACAAGGACTATTAGTTGCAAAAGAAAAAGTATTTGCTAATGATACAGCTTAAAAGCAAAAACAAAAATTACAGCTGTCTGCTTGAGAAAGGCCCTCCTACGGCTCATTTATAGATTTTCAAAGTGAAAGGTTCTAGAAATGGAAAGAATAACTGACAGCTCTATATCTGAAATGCAGTCAACTCTGGGGAGATTTATGCGTATACTATAAGGGAAGAAAAGCCCGGAACACTTTGTATAGCTTTTAACATGAGACCTCTTTCAACCGGTAATCCCTCATGTAACTCATCATTTCTCTATCGATAGGAAGAAATATGGAAGGTGCCTTCGGTGGCGACTTGTGTTTTACTCCTTTTACCAGCCCTGACCATAGGTGTTACTTACCTTGCAGAAAACTGACCAATCAGAATGGAAGCTCCCAGTCCCAGGGACCTGCCTTTGTTCATTTCTTGGAGAGCCTCGCACAGGAGAAATCACACTCCAGGGCTCTGGAAACCAACTGTAAATAATCACTCAATCACTTCCTTCAATAGGAAGAGTGATTTACGCATCTTAAAGGGTCATATAAATGTGTTTATTTATTATGCTAATGTTTATCGTGGCAGAATGAGAAATGACCAGAAGGAGGAGACAAATAAACCCTAGAAGCTTCCAATGAGGAAAACAAATCCCAGCCAGCTGGAGGGAGCTCAGAGGGTGGCATTTGAGCTGCTCCTGGAGGATGGCGAAGATTTGGACAGGTAGAAATGTAGCGCGAGGCTATCCCAGGATTAAAGCAGAGCCTCGGGCCTGGAACCACAAACTTGCTTTTTAAATATTTTGATAGCTGTATTTCAGTAGAACTGATTTCCTGTATAATTCTGGGTATTTTGTTTATGCATTTCAAGAAACGACCAAGCATTTTTTTAGCTGTAGCATCGATTACATGGAAGGTAACAGTGGGAGATAAATCTGGAAAAAAATAGTTGGGGCCAGGTGGGGGAAGGCCCTGAGCGCCAGGGTAAACAATTCAAACTTTACGTGCCATTTTGAGCAGGAGACTATCGTTAATCTAGCAATGGCGTATGGAGTTGATTGGGGCCCCTTTCGAACCCAGAGAACCCTCTGGGGTGGATGAGCTGGTACCTCTCCTATAATCACATAATCCCTTCTACGTGTAGTACCCATTGCTTGATCTGGGAGACTGAGTTACCAGAGGATAAGTTCAGAATACTCTGGGATTTCCTAGATTTACAGGGCTCAACTGGAGATTGCAGGGCTTTCGAGAGGGCTCTCAACCTCTCACTTATGAAGACCATTGATATTCTCATCAGGTGGTGAAGACTCACCACAGTCTGACTCTACCTGCACTTCTGATCATACTTTCTTTCTCTCCTTTCTGCACTTTCTATTCCAGCTCTTTGCTGTACATACCATCCTATCTCTCCTCTCTATTCTTTTGCATGCCTGAAATGCCCTTCTTCTGGCCTTATTCCTGGTAGCCTCAGCACTTCTAGCTCCCTTCCAAGCCCAACTCAGGGTCTACCTTTGTCTGAGTCCTTTTTTGCTCTCCTCACTTTCCGCCTTAGTGTTCCTTGTTATATGAAAACATGTTGGCATTTTGGCATCATGGGGATCTCTAAGTATGGCATAAGTTCCTGAACTCCTCAGCACCCAGGGCAACTCTACTAACACTCAAAGATGCAGACATGTTGCCCATCTGCTTCAGTAGAGGGACTTTCCAGGCTGGAAATTCCTTTTCCATCCTATTATTAATGGCTATATAATTTATTTTTTGGCAGTGTCATTTACTAGCAGGATCAAATAGCATGAAAACACAGTTAGCCATTAAAACAAGCTCTAGCTCGTTGCAATGGGGCTCACAGCCAACACTGACTCTCCCTTTCCTTCTTGCCCCCCATCTAGTCTGGGACCTCCATGGAAACCTGCTCCTCTTTGCCCCCCAAAGCTTCCTACCGATGTATGTTGTGTTGTTCTATCCATATGCCTGTTGTATCCATCCCAGGAGGACCCAAGCTCCCTGATGGCCAGGGCAGTGCCCCTTATTCTATGCCCTGCTCCATATAGTAAGTGTTCAAAGGTCTATGGAATCAAATAGGCTGGAATGCAGCAGGAGCTGGCATCTGAGAATGGGGTGGCAGCTCTTCCTTGAGCTGAAGTACCAAATGATGGATTAAGAGGCTGACTGGGAGTTAGTCGTGTGTCTCAACGTTGCTTTTCCCTGGTGTGCGTTCAGTGGCACCAGGAGACCAGTATCTATTTCACACTCCAATTCAGAGTCGCCTACCACATCCTACTCCCTCCACCTGTGAAATGTGTTGCCTTGGTCGGTGCTTTGTGATTATGGACCATGAATTATTTTTCCGCATATTGGGGCGGTGCCCTTAATCCCAGTGTACATTTTCCTCATGTTGTTTCATTGACTTCCGGTAAAAGGGCTGTCATTTACTTAGCTAATAAAGTTGTTAAACTACAGTATAATATTTATCCATCTTGGTTAAAGAGAGGGAAAATAATAGGCTTGTTTAATGAGTAGACTCTTTACTGCCACTGGCTTAGGCAAAATTTATTTCTCTACCCTTGCCTCAGTGGTTCAGGCAAGGGAGAACAAGATTAAGCTGGACAGGATGGACGGGATGAGCAGAGACCTCTGGATGACCAGCTGAAAGGGATGCAATCTTGATGAAGGCCCAAAGGAGAGAGAGGATGAACTTTCTGATTCCTGTCTTTGTCTTACCACTGCCTAGCACAGTCCATGGCCCATAGCAGGCATTTAATAAAGGCTGATTGATTGATAATTGAATATGCAGACCACAGGACTTGGGCATCTCCATTTGAGGAAATCTTCCATGCTAGTCATGCTTACTCCGAACCCTGCCCAGGCCTATGACTTGCCAGACTTCTTCCTGACCACTGTCCTGGCTGTCTTCTCCTCCTGGCAACATTTTCACCTCTATGGTCTTCTTCTCTGCTTCATGAGTTCATGCCCAGAAGCTCCATTTGAGGAAGTGCCCACACCAGCCACCCTCACTCCAAATCCTGCTCAGCTCATGGATCACCAGGTTACTTGTCAGCTTTTTGACCTTGACACCCCACCTTTCCAGCTCCAGTTTATGTGTTGTCTTCCCTGTTAGAAGGTAAGTTCCTTGAGGGTAGGGACTAGCTTTTTTTTTTACTTTTTAGCACCAGGCCTGGCCTGGGATAGGCCCTTCAGGAATGCTTTCTCTAGCTCTCTAGACAGTTGCAGCACAGTGAGGCAGTCAGTAAATACTGATCAGCCAGCCTGCCCTAGTGGAGAGACTTCAGCTACAATTGTTTGGGGCTTTCTTCTTTTACCATCTTTGGAACCCCTCACTGCTGGAGACTTTGGGTGGCTTTTTATTTTCCCAGCTCCCTTCTAATATTGCATGGATTGAGATGACAAATCCATATCCGATGCCCAATATTTTTTCAGAATTTTTAGAGCCTTTGCAGTGGGAGAAACATTGAGCAATGTCACTGCCAGAGTCATAACTAGCAGTTTTTGCATCCCAGAAAGCAGTATATACAACAAATTAGTTACTGAAGACCAATTCACTTGAAGGAGTAGATGGATAGGAGCTCTCCTGGCACAAAAGGAAGTAAAGATGCTGAATATTTTAATTATTATTGCTAACCCATCATTAATTTCAAATGTTTCTATGTTGCTGAAAGGATTGTAAATGCTGTTGGTTTTCAGTAAAATCTGACAACCTGAGGTAAAGCTCTTCTTGCCCCTCCCTAGTTATATCTCGGCTTCATGAAATAAAAAAAGGAGATCCAAAACCACAGCTTATTTCCCTTACTTTTACTGACCCTCTGGCTCAACTGTATGTCCAACTTCCCAAAGCTGATTATGGATGAGGGCTTGGTACCACCCGTCCTCATAGTAGACAGGCAGCCACCTGCCTGTGTCCTACTAGCATCTCAGCGTAAATGTTCTGAGCACTATCACAAAGTTGGGATAAGTACTCCAAATGGTTGTATCATCCCTATCTCCCACATGAGGAAACTGGCTCAGGAAGGGATTTGCCAGGTGGCAGAACTCTCATCTAGGTCCTTGGAATCTGGTGCTGTTAGCACTGTCCCAAAAACTATGTGCTGAGTCACCACATCACCCAGTCAGCTGTGGCATTTAGCAGGTGCCTGAGCAGACTGATTTATGCCTATGGATTCTTCCAGCAAGGGGCAGCTAAATGGAACAGTGGGTAAGGGCTAGGCCTTGGAGTCAGAAAGACCTGAGTTCAAATCTGGCCTCAGACACTTACTAGATGTGTGACACTGGGCAGGTCACTTCACCCTGTTAGCCTCAGTTTCCTCATCTGTAAAATGAGCTGAAGAAGGAAGTGGCAAACCACATCAGGATCTTTGCCAAGAAAACCCCAAATGGGGTCACAGTCAGACAGGAATGAAAAATGACTGAACAACAGTCTTTTATCAACAGTCTATGAGGGATGGTGGCTAGAGAGCTTGTTTTGAGGTCAAGAAGACCCAAGTTCAGGTTTTAGCTCTGTCCTTATTTTCTGTGTGATTATCAGGCATATCACTTCACTCTCAGGACCCCCCACCCCCAACAAATCTACAACTAGAAGTGGCAAAGAAGGTATCAACCTGCTTTGGTAGAAGGAGTTTCCTCACTGGGAGTACCCTATACCAATGAAATCTCAGGCCTAAGCCCTATCCTTCTACCAAAGGCCTGGTCCAATTTCTCACAGTAGAGCGGACATGACCCCGGCATCATAGAGCCAAGCTCCAATTTAGGAATGGGTTACACTAACCTTTTCTGTAATCTGAATGTCAGCCCTGGTATTCAGATAGTCATGTGACTGCTGGGCTGGCAGGCAGGTTGCTGGTATATAAGCAGCTAGACCCCTGGCAGGGGGGCAGAATAGACAGGAGGTGATATGTGCCAGGCCACATGTGCCAGATATCTTGTAGATATCTGCTACAACTTGGCGTAGTGATGAACACAGCTCCCAGGGCCCAAGGACCCTGAAGACAGGGACTATTACATGCCCCTGGCATTGCAACCGTTCCCTGTGGATTGATGGCCAACTCGGCTTCTCCCCCTGAAAATTCTCCCAAAAGCCACAGCAACTAAAGATCCAGGAGATAAATCATTCTTGGGGCTATGAGAGAGTTCACCTCTAAAAATGGATGTGGCTTCATCAGTATGAAAGAAGGGAAAAAGAAAAAGGAATAAGCGCTGAGGAATCACTGCTATGTACTAGACACTGCGCTAAGTGCTCTGAAATGATTATTTCACAGCGATCATGAAAGGTGGCTACTCTTATTATCCCCATTTTGCAGGTGAGGAAATTGAGGCAAGCAGAGATTAAGCGATTGGTCCAGGGTCCCACAGGTATTGCGTATCTGAGGTTGGATTCGAAATCAAGTCTTCGTGGTTTCAGGCCCAGCGCCTTGTGCACTGTGGCGCCATCTAACTGCTTCACTAGAATGACACTAAAGGAGATCCATTACCATCTGCCCTGCACGATAAGGCTCACTTGGGCCTTGCCATCTTCCTTGCAGCAGGACCCTCCTACGTGTGTTGTGTCCTTGATTAGAGTTAGAGCTCCTTGACAGCTGGAGTGCTCCCTTTTCTGCTGGCATCCGCAAGACTGGGACCAAAGGAAGCCCTTAATGCTTTTTTGTTTATTCAGTCATCAACGGAGATAAAGCTTTCACATCTTCAAGTGCTAAATAAATGTCAGCCATAATCATACCTGAGAAACTTTTGGTCAAATAAGTTTAGAGGAGCATTGGGAAAGGGAGAGTCTGCCCTAGGAAAATCATAGCCTCTCTAGAGACTGAGCAGCCCCGAAGAAGAAGGGCCTTGCCACTGGACCTTTCATCCACTCCCAGCTCAGTAGCTCCAGAGGGTCCAATGGGTCCAACCATTCGTGCAGATTACGGTCCTCCAGAATGGCTTTTTCCTCCAACGCAGGGTCTAAGGAAGGAGAGGGCCCAAGATTTCCTTGGTGTGCCCAGCACCCTGGGGAGGAAACTCTGGCTCCCAGTGCTGATTAACAACTTAGAGACTTCCATAGTTGCCTAGAACACTGAGTTGAGTAACTTTTCTAGGGACTTGAACCCGGGTCTTCCTGGAGTGGAAGCCAGCTCATTATCTGACACACTGCTCTCTCTTTGAACATTCAAGGCAGCAGAATCTTTTAAAAGTAACAATTTTCACTAAATTTCATTTTTTTTTAAATGAACAGGGATTCCTTTTTATCCCTGCCACCTTCCTGGATGATTTGGGCCCTAGGTTGGGAAGCCTGCCACTGAATGGCTGGGTTAATAAATAGATCTGGGTGAATATCGAGAAGAGCCAAGTTCATGATGCTATTGTTGTGCTCTGTGAGGCAATATGTGTCCGGTGAATTTAATCTGACTTCCCAGTCATGGAGAGAAAGTTGAATTATGTAAATATTCTAAGATCTGAAGGAAGTCCTAACATTAAGAAACTGGAAAAGAGGAATGCATAGCAAGATACTGGTTAAATTTTGCGCATCTCTTCTGTTTATAGCAAAGACAACAGTGGAGAAAAGTGGGTGAAAGGGTCATGTGGTATCCTAAGGGATTTGAAGCTTAGATCTGGAAGACATTAGAGGCCATGTAGTCTGGCAGGAGAGAGTAAGGCGTGATTCAATGGCCAATGTGGTGCAGCTGGCCAAGCCAGTGGGGAGCTTCCCCCAATGGATGGTCTTGTGTAGATGCAAGGGAGGGACAGAAGGGATGCCACCCTTCTCCTTGGGAACTCCTTAGACTCACCAGAATGAATTTTACATCTGTGAGAGCCACTTGGCACCAGGGGGTATTGAACAGGGAGTGGGAGTCCATGCTTATTTGTATATTTTTGTACCTCAATAAAAGTAATCCTCTGATGTGAGTGCTGTGGCACATCACTGTGTGATGTGAGTATTCCCCTTGTATCAGATCAGACCAGGTCACTCCAGCATCTTGCAAAGGAAGAAACTGCGGTCCAGTGACTCAGGTGTGGTCTTGTGGGTAGTAAGTGGTAAAGCTGAGGTTTGAACTCAGGCCCTGTGGTTCCAAGTCTACCACTCCTTCCCCTGCACGTATTGCTTTATAAGACGAACGCTAAAGAGCTCATACTTTCTTAGAGTGTTCCGAAGTTCTTTTGGAAATCCATCCAGACAGAAGCACCTGTGTCTGAATAGCTTACTCTGCCTGTGATGGCAGACTGGGACATGCTGACCAGCCTATTCTGAGGGAGCCATGGCCTGACTACATTCTGGAGGCCTGCTCACTATGTACAAAGTGCTGGGTTAGGCGTTATCCAAACAAAGACTAAACTAAGCCCTGCTCACCTTCTCTGGGGAGGACAGGTACAACATCTTCACAGAGAAGTAACTCCCAGTCATTTTAAGAGGAAGAAGGTACTTACACTTTGGGGAATCCTGAAAGGACTCATGTAGGAGAGGGTGCCTGAGTTGGGCTTTCTGGGAACTCTACCAAGTTGTTCGTGGGGAGGGAATCCATTCCAGACATAGGAGTACCTGTGGAAAGGAATGAGGTGGGTGCTGGAAGGGGTTACATGGGAACAATTAGCAGGCCAATTTGAGTGGATCAGGGAGAGAGAGGGTACCCTCTCTCTGGCAAAAGCTTAGGTCGTATGTCATACAGCAAGTGAAGCTCCCTTCCCCATTCCAGTGTCAATAGAGTTAGAGTTTGAAACAAACAGTCCCTCTCCTATTGTTTCTCGCTCTGCCCTGCCCCTGTTTCTCCCTCCCTCATGCTGAAGATTCTCCAGGTCCCAGCCATTCTGCTGGGGATCTGTGCCATACTTTGGCATGAAATACGATTACAGAAAAGAAGCTGCACAATACTCAAACATGTTGTTTTCATGATTGTGTTGTCCTAAACATAGCAAAGAAGAAAAACAAGACTCATGAAATCCCTGGAGAATATAAGCAGTGTGACAGGATGTTAAATGGAAAATGTGAATATTGTGGCTGAAGACACAATTGTGACCATCTCACCTTTAGAGTGAACACCAGTAGTCCTTAATCACCCACAGTTAACATAGAGAAGAAATCACTTCTCCTCCAATCCTGGATACATGCATAGCTTTCAAATCTACTGGGTTTTGAAAGGTATAATTAAAACATATTATTCTCTCCTTCTTTGTCTACCAGCTGTCGCATCTCAAAGAGAGAGAAAACATGATTTTTTGAAAATCTCTAACAGTGAAAGATTTGTTAGATTGAAACTGAAATATTTCCTTGAAAAACCCTGTATTCCTTCTGATCAGTGATTGAACTGAAATTCAGCCAAATGCTTTTACAAATATTCTACTGAGAAAAGCCAATGAGGAGACTCAGATACCTTATCACCTTTCCAGCATTCCCATCTGCAGAGGACCAGCGATTGCTTGTCTTATGGACGCTATCTCATCCGTGACATGGCATCATAATTACCAGCTCTGATCCTTTGTATTTCTCCCCTTTGATCCAACTCCTGCTAGCAGAGAAAGCCATGGTCATCCCAATGGTCTTGGGGAATGTCCAGAGATGATCTGCAGTGTTGTTTTCTATTCTGGGAATGAGGATGTAGGAAGCACATGGATGAGACCTTGAAAGATAGAGGCCACAGTGGCATGTGACCTTAACATCCTGCCATTTGAGGATTTAGTGAATGATCTATGGATGTTTAGCTTGGCAAAGGCTTTGGGAAGGACTTCTTTGTCTTTAAACATCTGAAAGTCTGTCACATTGAAGGGAACTGGATTTGTTCTCTTTGGCCCTGGGGAGAGACCTAGGAGCAATGGATGAAAGTTGCCAAGAGACCAGTTTAGGCTGGAGGTTTGAGAAAATGTCCTAACCATTGGAGCTATCCAGAAGAGGAAAGAATGGACTGGTTCAGGAGACATTGACTTCTCTTTCCCTGGAGGTCATCAAACAAAGGCTGTATGAGCCCTTGCTGGTGTGCTGAAGACCATGTTCTTGTACAAAGGAAGGATTAATTAGATGGTGTAAGGGGCAGTATCATGTAATGGATATGCCTCTATATCAGGAATCAAAATCAGGAAGACCTTGACCTGAATCCATGTTGTTTACCTGTCCTGAGGAGAATGTAAGTTCCTTGAGTGCTGAGACTGATTTGGTTTGTGACTTGGTGTTCCTGGGGCCTACCAGAGCACCTGGGACATAGTAGGTCCTTAATAAATGCTTGAATGAATTAAATTTATTCCTGATACTGCTAGCATGTGTGACCACAGAGAAAACCCTCCATATCTTAGGGTCTCAATTACTTCATATGTAAAATGAGGATACTAATATATATCTGTGATATCTACCTCAAGGTGCTTGAGAAGCTCATGTGAAAGAATGTCTGTAATGTGCTTTGCAAACTTGAAAGCACTCCATAAATATCAGACATTCTTTTCCTTCCAACCCATAGATTATGTGACTCTATGACTCATGGTTTCATGTTTTCACCATCATCATAAAGTCTTGTGGTTTTACCTGGAGAAAATGAGCACCTCATAAATGGTTTCCAACTGGAGCCACCCTGGACCTTTTCCTGTTCTCAAACATTGATGTTCTGACAAATGCCATGTATGTGGAGAATAGGAGGGACTATGAATCTTATATGATTTCACTCTGGAGGAAAAGTCCATGACTTGGAAATGTTTTCTGGTGGCATTGTCCAGGGGTATATGTGTGTATATGCATGTGTATCAGTGGAAGGCGGGGAGTGGTGAGGACCATTTCCTAAAAGAGATGAGAGAAGAAGAGATAGCCAAATGAAAAATTAAGTGTCCACTTCACTTTTACCTTCCCTATCCCCATCCCCCAGCATCTGGTCATTTGGGGAGAGGTCCTTGATCCACCTTAGGGAAGTCTACTGGAACAGAAAGGGCAATAAAAGATTTGCAAAGCACTTTATATCCGTTATCTCATTTGATCTTGAAAACAACCCTGTGAGGAAGTTGCCAGCTTGGTGGCACCCCATTGGATAGAGCTCTGGGCCTGGAGAGTCAGGAAAACCTGATTTCAAATCCAGCCACAATCACTTACTAGCTATGTGAACCTGCTAAAGTGACTTAACCGCTGACTGCCTCAGTTTCCTCATTTGTAAAATGGGGATCATAACAGCACCTCCTAGGGTTGTTGTGGAGATCAAATGATTTAATAATTAAAAAAAGCCAAGCACATAGTGCTACAGAAATACTAGTTATTATTCCTGTTTTACAGTAAGAAAACTGAGGCTCAGAACTCTTGAGTGATTTGTCCCAGGGTCACACAGCTAGCAAGTGTGAGATTGGAACTCAGATCTACTTGGTTCTAGATGCTCTGCAGGAATCTTCTAGGGCTGTTCGTGACACTAAAGTTTGAATCATAAAAAGAATAATGTCTAGAATGCTACTTTCATGGACACCTCCTCAATCACTGTGAATCGGGTCCACAACCTCGCTCTCTGTCGACAAATTGTTGGCATTAAAAATCCCATTAGAAGTAAAAGTCAAATTAGATTTTCATGGAGGGTGGGAAAGTATGCTTCAGTTCCCATTAGCAAGAAAGCTTGTATGATAAAAGCCATTTCTCTGAGACAACTTTTGATAGATCACATGTGCCCATTCATATGAGTGCTAGTCAGCTGTGCTGACAATGAAATGAATGAAAGGTCGCCTTCATTTGGGAGAATTTTAGTCCCACTTGAAAGCTCATAAAAAAAGCTCCTAGAAAGTGAAATAATAGCTAATGACTGGGTTTAACGAAAACTCTTGTCTTTTCCATTTTCATGAGAAATAGACGATACACTTGGCATTCCCACGTAATGACTCTCTTAAGAAGTACTCTCCTTTGGTCTTTTTCCTTTCCCTTGTCTCCTTCTGGTCACCTGAAAGTTCTGAAAGACTTTGGCCTTGCCGTAGCTCTGCCATTCTGACTGGTAACCATCCCTGACTCTGAGTCAGGAAGACTTGAGTTCAAAACCTGCCACTGATACTAGCTCTATGACAACAGGCAAGACATTTGACCTCTCTTGCCTTCAGTTTCCTCCAAATGCTGCCCTACAGGGCTGCAGTTAGGCCAAAAAGAGCTTGACATTGTGCTTGGCACACGTAGGTGATTAGTAAATGTTTATGGATTGATTAGTTTAATACAGATAATGTACTTTCCTTTGAAAGTACATTTTAAGGTGCTATCTAAACATTGGCCATTATAACTGTGATGATGGAACCAGTTGAGGACGGAATCAGGGAAGTCCTTGATCCATTTGAGCTCACTGATCAATTTCATCAGCTGATATGACAGGAGTCTTCATTTAGGATCAAGGAAGCACCTCCCTTTGATTCATGGGGACTGAGTTTAGTGAACACTGATAATTTCCTGATTGGTGTTTATTGACTGGCCCTGCCTTCAAGGTAGTTGAGTAACTGGGACTGGGGGGTGGGGGATGGCTTGTTGTTGAAGGAGCTTGGCCCTTTTTCCTTACCTTTTCAGACCTTTTCATTTTGCTTTGCTCCCTGGGAAAGGTCTTTCTCCTGTAATACTCTGTTAGAAGAATTTGCTCATTTTGAGCTTAGGCAGCTAGGTGGTGCAGTAGATAGAGCATTGGTCCTGGAGTCAAGAAAGCCTTTGTTCAAATGTGGCCTCAGACATTTACTAGCTGTGTGACCTTGGGCAAGTCACTTAAGTGCTGTCTGCCTCAGTTTTCTTAACTGTAAAATGGGAAATAATAATAGCCCCTACCTCCTAGGGGTGTTGTGAAGATAAATTAAGATGATATTTAGTTTAATATGAATGTATATGTAGAGCCTACATCAGATTGTACACCATCTTATGGAGGAGGGAGGGGAGGAGAGGGGGAGAGAGTTTAGAACTCAAAATCTTATGGAAGGGAATGTTGAAAATGAAAAACAAATTAATTAAAAAACAAAAAGATGATAGTTATAATGTGCTTTTTTTAAAGCACTATAGAAATGATACCTATGATAACCACTGTCATCATTATTAGGGGCAGTGTCGTAGCCCTTAAGGACCACTTGGCTCCTCTGTCTTCAGCTTTAGGGAGTTTAGCCAACCTTTTCTAAGGCCCAGATCTTCTGCTCCAGAAGGCCTATAGAGTCAGTGACCCCTCCTGAATATGTCCTTATTCTGTTAGAGCTCAGTCCTTTGAGCCACTGAGGTATGCTGGAAGGCTGCCCAGACTCACAGAGCCTCTGTGGTTTGGAGACAGCACCTTTCTTTCTACAGCTTTTCCAAGTTTCATTCTTTGCCTTTGTTACTATCTCCAGTGTCTAGCACAGTGACAGTAGATCTGGATCTTTCTTTCTCACCCCTCAATATGGCAGTGAATTATTCAGACAGTGTAGATCTGATGGGAAATGGTCTTGTTCAGCAGCCCCCAAATCTGATCATATTCTTGAAGGAGTAAGGGAATCTTCTGGGCAGCATGGAGATTTTCTACGTCTACTCATGAGCATCTGTGAGTCTTCCAAATACTCTAAGTGTGTTCTGTATCTGTTTATAGGCTCCTATGGGTTCCTGTCATCTCCATTTTCTGAGAGATGAAATAAAGGCTGGCCTTTCTGATACGCAGTTAGTAACTTTAGCACTTTCCCTTTACTCAGCATTGGGGAAATCCAAAATCAGTACTGTATGTATTTGGAATTTTCCCTGGAATAAACTTGAAGAGAGGGGAATAATGAGTCCAAGAGAGAAAAGGACCCTACTTGACTCAGGCACTGAGGAATGGATCTGGGCTGTCTGAGCCCATAATCTTGGGGAAGGTAGAGAAGACTGAGTGAGGGGAAGTTTTGGTCTTGAGTTGCTATAATTTTTGTTCCTGAAGTGCCTCCTCCCAACAGGGAGAGACCAGGAAAAGCAAATAGTAGCACCTACAGTTTACATGAAGAATTTCCTTCGAGAGGAAGCTCCAGTCCCACTTTGTGCAGGAGGCCTTTCCCAGTGTCCTCCCACTTCTAGAGATTGTCTCCCATGCTTTATGTGAATTGCTATTTGCCCATTATCTCCCCCACTAGATGTGAGCTCCTCGAGGGCAGGGGCTGTGGTTTTTTACCTTTATTTTTTCTCCCCACAACTTTGCCCCGTGCCTAGTACATAGTAAGTGCTCCGTAGATGCTCGTGTGCTGGAGTTGGTCGGCATCAAGACCAACCCCCCACAAGATAGTGGCTCCCTTCCCCCCTTTCCTGCTCTCTCACTTCTTTTTTAAGCTCTTGAAATCCCCCACAAGTCATCACTTAGATATTCCTTGACACCCACAGATCTGCATGCCTGTTTGCTCTTTCTCCAGTGAAGGTTACCAGCCCCACACCAGACTTAATAAATGATTCTTAATCATCCACAGGTGGCTGATGGAATATTGATGAGCATTTCTGGTTTCTTCCTTCTGTCACTCTGGGAAGTTTGCTTGGGTTCATTTGGAAAGGGATCATCATGCATTATTCATACCCAAAGGCACTAATTTGATCAGCCTTTTCAAATGACCCTGGGTCAATTGAAATTGGACTCATAGGGCAGATGCCTAGAGCAAGGCCTTTGTGGGCAGTTCACCTGGTGAACTTTCCCCACTGACGTTACCCAGTTGGAGAGGGCCTTCCTCTAGAAGGGAGGGGGCTGTTAAATATGTGGGCCCATTCAGTCCTCAGTCAGATGGCTAAAGAAGCCATTGCCATCATGATGGGGAATAAACCCTGGACCAGCTGCTTTCTCATAGGTCACCAAACACCATCAAAAAGGCAATTGCCTTTGGTCACCCCCAATCTGGGCTGGAGTTGAACAAGGATCTGCTTTCCTATTATCTGTTCCTAATCCCCCCTTTCCCTTCCTCATTGAGGCAACCAGGCCCAGTCCTCTGGATCATCAGCTCGCCTTCCCACCTTCCTTCTCATCCTATAGTAACTCCTTAAACAAGAAGTGCAGAATAGAATCCCTAGTAGCTAATGATTCCAGTTATTTTCCTGGCTGGCTGGAGAATTACTATGAATTCTTGTTTATCCCAAGATGAAGATGATGTTAGGCAGCTAGGTGGCACCAGAGTGTGCAAAGCACTGGGCTTGGAGTCGGGAAGAGTTTAGTTCAGAGCCAGCTTTAGGCCCTTACTAGCTATGTGATTCTGGGCAAGTCACTTCATGCCTGCCTCAGTTTCCTCAACTGTAAAATGAGGTAATAACAACACCTACCTCCTAGGGTGGTAAGACTCAATTGAGATCATATTTGTAAAGTGCTTAGCACCGTATTTGGTACACAGTAGGTACTTAAGAGATAATTATTCTGTCCCCTTACCCCCCAAGAAGCCTGAGAGCCCTAGTGGGTGGTACAATGGGCAGGTGAAAAAGCTGACGTTCACAAGCATTAAGTGACATACCCAAGATCAACAGAGGTAGGAAGTGTCACAGTGAGAATCTGAACCCAGGCTTCCTGATTGTCCAGTTTCCCACACTCATAACTAATTAGATTGCTTACTCCACCAAGTCATGAACATATCAAATTGCAATTATCTGCATCTAATAGCAAAAAAAAAAACCCAACAAAAAAACGATCCAACCCAGGGCCTTATGAATTAGACTACAAAGTACATAAAACATTTTAGAAAGCACCCTGAATTTGTTGTCAGGAGTTCACTAGTAGCCGGAAGACCTTTGGCTCCCCATTTCTGAGTCTCACTTTCCTTCCCTGTAAAATGGATAGGGTTGGGCAGTGGTGATCTCCAAAGCATTTTGTGAGTCTCTGCTGATTTATTTCCTAAGGTTTGGAGGTTTGTTTGTTTGATTTGTGCTATGATGATGTAGTGGGAGGAGTTCGGAGTTAGGCGGACCTGTGTTTGCGCCCCGCTTCCCATACTGGCTGTGTGACCTTAGGCTAATGTCTCCATCTGAGAGAGGAGCCTAGGTTTCTATGTGTATAAAATAGGGAAAATAATTCCTACAGTGCCTGCTTCCTGTGTGGGGGGGGAGAGGGGAGGGTCCAAATGTTCAAACGCAAAGTGCCTTGAATATTTTAAAGCATTAGTTGATACCTCACTACTCCAACCCCCAATAAAAGTGGAAGATGTGTGTCATGGAATGGTATCACATATGAAGCTCTTATGGGGATGGGCATGAGCTGTGCGACTTTATCAGTACAAGAAGCTCTAGGTATGGAGACTTCTTCCACCTACAAAGCTCAGCAAGGTGTCTGTAACTCATCTTGACATGTTGCCTATGGAACTGAGAGAGTCCATGATGCCCATGGGCACATAACTGAATTAAATCCAGACCTGAATCCCAGTGTTGTGGGTGCAAGTCTTCAAATGGTGCTGGTGGTGATAGTGGAGGGGGAAGTAATAACTGGGCCAATCAGGGCAGAATGAAATTGCTCTTTGATTACCTCATTGGCTGCCTGAGTGACTTACTGAATGTTGAAGAGAATGAAGAGCTCAACGCAGTTTCAGGTAGTAAACAGATTTTCTCACTTATCTTCCCAGCAACCCTGTGGCACAAGCAAGGGCAGATAAGTGAGACAGCTGCTTTTCACAGGGGCAATTTGGCAACAGAACGAGGCCTGCACCTCAGGCCCCTCGATGCCCAGCCTAGTTTTCTTTCCCCTCGACTTGGCCTTTTTTTGATGGTCTTTGGCAGACAGGTGTGATTAGGCAATCCAGGGCTCTCTTAGTAAATACATTGATTCTCCTAGGCATCCACATTGTGTAGCTGGGCCACAAGTCAAGAAGGCTCACAAGAATATTAGAGCATTTTTCTCATGAGTGACTGGAAGAACCAATTTTGGTTCCCCAACTTGAAAGCTGTGAAAAATCTGAAGAGGGCTGATAGCAGAGCAATGAGACATCAGAAAGTGTTGAAAAATGGGACATCTGGAGAAAGGCTGAAGGAACTGGAATTGTTTAGCCTGGAGGATGGAGGGCTGAGAAATGATTTCTTAAGTTTTTGAGGTTGGAAAGGGTTATTTGGAGGGGAAGGACCATTTTAGCAGAGGACAGAGAGAAGGGAAATTCTCCAGGCTCAAAGGAGAAGGAATTTAAGTCAAGCAGAACCATAAGACCTGAATGAGCACCCACAGAATGCATGGAAAGAACAGCCATGGGCCCTGGACACTAAGCTAACAGGAAGGAGAGACAGCTCCCATCCAAAGGCCACAGAGTACAGCCAGCAGTACAGGACCTTCTGGGCTGGAGACTTCTGGGATGGAGACATGGAGGATTGAAGCAGGTGCTAGACTAGCAGATGGACTATAGAGGGAGACTGTGATCTACCCCCTGGAATTGTTTGTAGAAAAATGGGCATGTTGAGTGGGGAATAACTGAACACCTTGTGGTGTATGTATGTAATGGAGTATTGCTGAGTGTAAAGAACTACCAGCTTGAGAAATTCAGAGACATGTGAGAAGACTCATATGGCAAAACAGAGAAGAATGCAGATAATGACCGCACAGTTTGTAAGTGAAAAGACACTGAAATGCAGCCCCAGTGCCATCGCATTGTAGTGATCAACCTCAGCCCCAGGGAAGAAGAAATGGCCCTCCCTCCTTTGCTGGGGCAGGCAGGGGACTCCGCTCCAGAGTGTTGCATTTTTACTTTTACTTAACTGTGATTATTCTTTGTCAAAAGAAGGAAGGTTTATCATGTGTGGCTCCTGGTGAAGGGGATCAGCTAGAGGGGTGGGAGGTGGCCCCTCAGCTGAATGGATGGCCTTGAGTCCAGGCCATATGGTAAGCACTTGAAGGAGTTAGGCATGTTTAGCTTGGAGGAGACTCAGGGGAGATGTAACAGTTCTCTTCAAATCCTGCTGTGTGTAAGAGGAATCAGACATCTTCTGTTTGTCTCAAGAAGACAAAGCTAGTAGAAATGAGTTGAGTGTGCCAAGAGGCGAGGTTAACTTTGATTTGTCTTTCAGTTGTGTCTGACTCTCTGTGATCCCACGTGGGCTTTTCTTGACAAAGATACTGGAATGGTTTGCCATTGTCTTCTCCAGCTCATTTTACAGATGAGGAAACTGAGGCAAACAGAGGGAAGTGACTTGCCCAGGGTCACACAGCTACTAAGTGTGTGACCCTGGATTTGAAGTTAGGTCTTCTAACTCTAGGCCCCACACTGTCCACTATGGTGCCATGTAGCTTCCCTTAGGTTTACCAAGAGGAAAATTTCCCAGCATTAGAGCTATCTCCAGAGGCTGGATGACTATTTGTCTGATCTGTTATAGAGGCGTTCTGTTTTGGGCATGGCTTGGATGATCTCTGAGTGCTCTTCCAACCTGAGCACCCTGTAATTCCCTTTGTGACTCTGGAACAATATCCCCTAGTCCATGGCTAGGGGATAACATGGCATGTTGGAATGGATGGTAGCTTGGAACAAGGGAACTGGCTTTTCAATTCTAGTTTGTCTGTTCACTGACTGTACACTAGAATAAATTTCTTCATCTTGTTAAACCTAAATGCTGTCACAAGTAGAATTAGAACTCGGATCTTCCTAGTTTCTAGGGGCAGCTAGGTGGTACAGTGCATAGAACACTGGGCTTAAAATCAGGGAGACTCATCTTCCCTGAGTTCAGATGTTACCTCAGATACTTACTAGTTGTGTGACCCTGACAAGTCACTTCACTCTGCCTCAGTTTCCTCATCTTTAAAATGAGCTAGAGAAGACAATGGCAAACCACTCCAGTATCTTTGCCAAGAAAACCCCAAGTGGGATCACAGAGAGTTGGACAAAGCAAATCTAATTTAGCCTCTTGGTACATTTCTACTAGCTTTGTCTTCTTGAGACAAACACAGACAGTTGTACTGATTGAACAACTTCCAGCTTTCTATATATTGCACCATATTCTCTCTTCTGGCATGTAGTAAATGCTTAATAAATGCTTGTTGATTGATTGAGTAATTGACTTCCCTGAGTAGCTGGGTGGTACCACAGTGAAGAGAGTGCTAGGCCTACAGTCAGCCAGACCTGAGTTCAACTCCAGCCTCAGGCACTTGCTATATGATGCTAGGCAAGTCACTTAACCTTTGTCTGCCTCAGTTTCCTTACCTGTAAAACAGGAATAATAATAGTACCTATATCCTAGGGTTGTTGAGTGGGTCAAATGAGACATTAATTGTAAAGCACTTAGCATAGTGCTTGACACATAGTAGTTGCTTAGTAAATCTTTCCTTCCTCTCTTCTTTCCTCCCTTCCTTCCTCCCTCCCTCCTTCCCTCCCTCCTTCTCTCTCTTCCTTCCTTCCTTCCAGAGATTTTCTTCTGCTGGAACATTTTCTTATCTATCACCTAGTCTTTTGAAGTCATTAATTAGTATAAAATGCTAAATACTAAAATTCTTTACTAAACACTCTTATATGCTCTTGGCTGTTTTCAGGCCTATTTCTAATGTTTTAAAGAAGCCAGAACTTTTTTCTCTCCCCCCCAAATTAAACCATATACTCAACAGCCCACCAGATCCTAATGGTTTCTCTATCAAGAATTGGGGAGGGAATATCAGAAAGTTTGAGGAATGGTCCCACGAGTTCCTTCTTTATTTGATGTCATTTTCACCCAGAAGGAGTCCCAATGGTAGCATTTATAGGCTTTGTAGTGGCTTCCATCTATTCAAGGGTATGATCTGGGGGAAAGTTCTAGAGCAGGGGTTCTTGCCCATTTTTGTACTGTGGTCCATTTTGTCTTTCTGATAAACCTGTGAACACCCTCTCACAATAATATTCTTAAATGTCTAAAATAAAATACATAGAATGACAAAGGAAATGGTATTAAAATATAGTTATCAAAGCATTTTTTTTAGATTCAGACCCTGGGTTAAGAACTCCAGAGCATGTAACGGATTTTTATTTTTAATTCCTCACTGCCAAGAATCAATTTCCTCACTTGTGTCCAATAGTTACATCTTTTCACACAATTGTAATGTATGCAGTCATCTCCTGCTTCAAGTAGGTTATGGCATTTTCCTGCCCTTCACTAACTGTCTCAATTTTTGACATTCGGAACATTTCTGACCTAGTTATAACTTTTGTGGTGTCTCATTTTCTCTAATGCTTCTTTTAAACTTTTGACCGTGTTTGGAGATTAAAAAGTGCATCGTCAGTATAGAGTTTGCTAACTGTTGGGGGCTGTTTTGAGATTTAGTTGCCACTAGTCTTTATCAGTTTTGAAGGTTTTGGTTTTTTCCTCTTGCTTGGAGTCATGACCCATCTCCTTTGCCATTGCAGAACTCCAAATATATCATCACCTACTGAAAGTCCTGGACTCTTCCCCTGAAGCACACTCTACTTCATCTCCTCAATGCATTTATTATACAGTAATGTCATTATGGGCATCAGTATTTCAGGGATATGAAATTCTTGATTCAAGGGTCTGAAAGAAATCGACATTTCCACTGAGTTTCCAAAACAGCTGGAATTGTCAGTGCCCGACTGTTACAGACCATGGTAGGGTGCTGATTCCAGTCCTAAATAGGCTTGAGATGTTTATAGTGGGGATGAGTGAACATCCATCTTGGAGCACAGGGTTTGAAGAGCTGTCTGAAATTGCCTTCCTGTTCTCTTTGGCTATACCTTGAGACCCCTTCTAGAATCTGGAACTGGTTCCAGGCTCTTTCCTGTCTAATCACCTAAAGGACATCTGATAGTTATGGAGTGTTTCATGTCCCAAAAAGTTTTCCAAACTGCAGTCTGCCCTTGGAAAAACTGGGAGCTCTGAAGACCTCAGTAGAATTTTCTACTACAATTCAGAGACCTACCAGCACTCCCTCCTCATTGCATCTTTGCTTGTGTGAGCACTTTGTCCCCTCCCTGTCCATAATCTGACTGTACAGCATGGATATTTGGGGTGTCAGCAGGCCTTTCCTTGGGAATGAGATCCTTTTTGTAGCCCCTGGAGCATTGATGAATCCTAGACTCCCTGGCTTCC
>CM053775.1:7887605-7915400 GCA_028658325.1 Potorous gilbertii
AGTTTCCTCATCTATAAAATGAACTGGAGAAGGAAATGGCCAACTACTCCATCATTCCCAGTCCTAGTTGTTGGTACTCACTCCTCTCCTTTATCTGTGTAAATATGGAGTAGTTGGCCATTTCCTTCTCCAGTTCATTTTATAGATGAGGAAACTGAAGCAAACAGAGTGAAGTGCCTTGCCCAGGGTAACACAGCTATTAAATATCTGAGGCCAGATTTGAACATGTGTCTTCCTCACTCCAGGCCCAGGGCTCTATCCACTGTGGCACTACCTAGATGCTTCTCCCCCACTCCCATTCCCCACTAAAATGAAAATTCCCCAAAGGCAGGAGCTCATTTTCACTTTGGCCCAATATCTGTAGTATGGCACAGTAGATGGAGGGCCAGCCTCAGAGTCAGAACTAGATTCAAGTCCTCCCTCTGACACTTGACCAAATCTCAGTGTTCTAGGCAGCTGTCAAATACTCTGAGCTGCAAGGAAGGTGGTGATCTACACCAGAAGATGAAGTTTCCTCACCTGGAAGTTTCTCTCTCAATGCCTGTATCCAGCATCTAACTCAATGTATTGTACATAATAGGGGCTTAATATCATTTTTGAAAGGTCATTGATAAACTAGAAAGCATTCCTAGGGCGGTACTCAGGACTATGGAGAGCCTCAGAATCATAGCATATAGCAATCATGGCTACCATTGAGTGCCTTATGATTTGTCTTCTATCATCGGATGCTTAAGGAATCCTGTAAGTTGCATAAATGGGACAGCTAGGTGGCACAGTAGACAGAATGCTGGGCCTAGTATCAAGAAGACTCATCTTCCTGAGTTCAAATCTGGCCTTAGACACTGACTAGCTGTGTGACCCTGGGCAAGTCACTTCCCCTTGTTGGCCTCAGGTTTCTCATCTGTAAAATGGGCTGGAGAAGGAAATGGCAAACCCCTCCAGCATCTTGGCCAAGAAAACCCCAAATGGGGTCACAAAGAGTCAGACATGACTGTACACCCATTGATGTAAATAGAATGTTCTCTATTTGAAGACTTCCATTGAGGAAGAATCCTCAGGCAGTCATTTGACTTTGGGGCATTTTTCCTGGCATCCAATTTAAATTTCTCTTCTCCCATGACAGCTCCTGGTTCTGACTTCTGTGGTCCGACAGAACAGGCCCGATCCTTTCTCTGCATGGTAGCCCTCCAAATACTGGGAGACAACCATCCTGTTGTAGAATCCTCTGGATGCCCAATTCTTTCACCTGGGCCTCCTGTGTAAAGGCAGCACATGGTTTGGTAGATGGAGTCCAGGGCTTGGAGTAGAGCACTTGTGGCTTTGAAACTCACCCCTGGCCCTTGCTAATTACATGTCTCATTTAAACTCTCTTACCTTTGGTTTCTTCATCTAGAAAGCTAACCGTCACTGTAACATCAACCTCCCAGATTGTTGTTAAGATCAAAGGAGATAATGTATGGAGAGCACATTTGGACAGTCCATTGGTATTATTGGCATCTGGCATGCACTTGAGACCTTTCACCATCCTGATGGCCATTCTTATGTCTCAGTGTTATATTAGATTAAATACACAGAGAGCTAGATAGCTATATTTCAATATAATTGGTTGCCTTGTAACCCCCTATATTTTACTTTATACATTTAAAAGCATGAGGAGGGCTCCCTACCCTTCATCAGACTGCCCATATGGTTGGGTGTGAGGACTCCTGGTCTAGCTATCTCTAAGTTATCATGACCTTCTAAAATGTGGTACCCAGAATAGAACACAGTACCCCACCTATGAGCTGACCAGGGCAAAGGACCTCAAAAACCTTCTCATTTCTAGAAGTTTCCTCTGCCTGTCTTCATTCTGGCCATATCACACTGTTGAGTCATCTCTTAAAACCTTGGATCTTTAAAAAATGTTTTCTTGATGCTAATCATCTTTGCATCATTTTCATTTCAACCTCTCCCCCCAGATGGAACCCTCCCTTGTGACCAAGAAAAACAAACAGAAAGAGCCACATCCTAGAGTGTATCCAATATTTTGTCCTTGTAGTCCCCCACCTCTCTGCCATGACATGTTTCATGATCTGTTCCTTGGGCTCTTCATTAGCTTTTCAATCACTTGCAGTTCTGAATCCTCTTAGTGACACTGTTTTAGGCATAGAGAATATTGTTCTCTTGGTTCTATTTATTTTGCTCTGAATTTCTCATATTCATCATTTTTACAGCACCATAATATTTCATTGTATTCATGTCACAGTTTTTTTTCTCACCATTTTCCAATGTACGTTGCTTGTTGCTACTCCCAAGAGTGTTGCTGGGAATATTCAGTATCGATTGGCCCTTTGCTTGGCATTTCATCTCCTTTGGATAAATGCCCAGTAGTGAGATCCCTGGGTCAGTATGTATGGACAGTCTAGTCATTTTTCTTTCTTAATTCCAGATTGATCCAGAACTTTTGGATGATGTCATGGTTTCCCCAACAGTGCCTCAGTTTGTCTGCCTGTTTTCCCATCAGCGCCTCTAATACTGGCTCAGTTTGCTGGGTGAATTGAAGCCATAGAGTTATTTCCATTTGCATTTCTGTGACTATTTGGAATTTGAAGCATGGTCCTATATGGTCACATATAGTCTGCAATGCTCTTGGAAAACATTCATATCCTTTGACCATATACTCTATATACGCTTGTTAATACTTTGGGTATTTTGGAAGTCAGACTTTCATCCACAATATCTGATGCACATATTTTTTCCCATTCAATTGTTTCTCATCTTTATCTTCACTGATTTTATTTGTAAACTGTTTTCTTTTTACGGCATCAAAAGTATACTTTTATCTGTTATGTTCTCCCTTTTCCCATGATTAGTGGAGAATTCTCCTCCTTGCCATCTTTGTTTATTCTTTTGTAATCATTTGTTTTTTTTTCTTCTGGGGGCTGAAGGGGTGTATATATTGTGACTTTTTCAGCTATCATGGAAGACATTGTTCTCCCTCCTCAAATTATTTTGTATTCATTGTGATAGCTAGTTCAATGTTGTATCTTTCTGTAAAAACAATGTATGTGGAGGACAGAACCTGAGAAAGCTGGAGTAAAAATGGATCAAGGTCTTTCAATTTCAAGGCTGGCACCTTGCCTTCAAAATGACAAATTTTCAAAGTGTTCAGTTCAAGAGGCAGCATGGTAGGGCAGAATTGTTGGGGGGGGTTTTCCTCTGCATCCAAGCAAAAATAAGTCATGTAATTTCACTCTAAACTGAAGACCAATCTTTATGACTGATTGACCAAGTTACGGAAGAGCTACAACCCTGTGTGGGACTCACACTGAAGAAATTACAAGAAGAATAAGGACAATGATAACAGCTAGCATTTCCATAGCACCTACTATGTGTTGGGCACCTACTAAGTGCCATTTGATATAAACTCATGAGGCAGCTGCTGTTTTTATACTCATTATACAGATGAGGAAACTGAGGCAGATAGTGGTAAACTGACTTTCCCTGAGTCACACAGCTAGAAAGTGTTTGAGACCACATTTGTACTCTAGCCTTCTGACTCCAGGCCCAGCACTCTGCCCCTTGTACTACCCAGCTGCCTCAGGAAGGGCATTGACTCAAGCCTGATGATGCTCCACTGAGAGTCCCCATCACCACTTTATCACTTGGTAGTCAAAAAGTACTCCCTGCCACCTGAAACGTTTTGAAATTAAGGTTCTATTTATCCTCGCTCACTGGGACCAAGTCAGCCAGCCTGTCCAAGCAGTCAGGCAAAAGATGTCAAGGACATCAGAATCCTCGATTTTGCCCTGGAAGTGACCTTAAGAAGGAAGGATATAAAGAAGCATTTACTGAGCACCCTATGTGCCTGGCTCTGTGCTCAACACAATACAAATATGATCTTATCTGATTCTCACAACAGCCTTGGGAGATAAGTACTATCATTGGCATCCTCATTTTACAGTTGAGGAAACCAAGGCAAGCAGACTTGCCCAGAGTCACAAAGTTAGTAAGTGTCTGAGGCTGAATTTGAATTCAGGTCTTTCTGATTCCAGGTCCAGAGCTCTGTGTAGTGTAGCACCACCACCTGCCTCCCATCTAGTAATGTCTCCTCACTGAACACATGAGGAAAGTGAGGCTCTGAGAGGTAACATGACTTGCTTCCCCAAAGCATAAATTTTGAACTAGAAGGAGCCCTCGAAGTCATCCAGTCCCATCTCCTCTGCTTCACTCAAGAGGAAGTGGAGGCCCTGGGAGGGAAGGGGAGCAACTTGTCCAAGTCACCCAGGTAATAAATGTCCGAGGCGGGATTTGAACTCAGGTTCTTGGACTTCCAATCTATTGCTCTTTCCTCTGTATGGCACTGCAGCCCTGAAGACCAGTAGCTCCTAATGTCCTTGAGATTAATTGGGGGCACACAGTAACACCATTCCTTGATTTTTGTTGTCTGGGCTTTTTTCAGTCATTCATCATTCCTTTTTTGGAAGGATCTTGTAAAACAATCCCTTGTTGATTTTTCAAGTCTGGCCCCTGGTGCAGAGATCTCTCCTGTGTGGATTTCTTCTGCTTGGCTCCCTCCTCCCCAGCAGCACCATTTCTAGTCCATCGTGGGAGCCCATGTGGCCCAAGTCCATCAAGATCAGTTGCAATGGGTCCACTGGTACCTATTGTCTAAACATCTGGACAGAGAAACCCAGGCGCCCCTCTGGGATCTGCAAATGACAAAGGAAGGAAGTGTAATCCCAACCTTTTTATTAAATAATCTTAAAAAGATTATTAAGCATAACAGATCCATCCTGAAACACTCAGAGAAAGCAGAAATTAGGTCAGCCTTTATGAGAGTTACTCCTCTGTGGATATAAAGAACAACTTAGTCCTTATTAAAAGAAACAAACAAAAAAAGCTCTTGTCTTTCTGTGACTTGTGGCTCAGTCATCACCATCACAGCAAAATTCATGTAGCTCCTACTATGTGCCAGACACTGTACTAAGTGTTTGTTTTTACAAATATTACTTCACTTGATTGTTACAACAACCCTGGGAGATAGGTGCTATTGCTATTTCCATTTTATGCATTAGAAAACTGAGGCAGGCAGAAATAAAGTGACTTACTCAGGGTCACAAAACCAGTAAGTATCTGAGACCAGATTTGAGCACAGGTCTTCCTGACTCCAGGCTCAGCACTCTATCTACTTTGCCAACTCACTGCCCCATAAAAGTCATAATAGCTTTTCACAGTCGTATTAGCTGTTTCCTATATCTTTTATTTTTAAGTCAAATAATTTATTTAAAGGGTTATAGCAAACATACTTTTTTTGGTGAGGGACGTCGGTTATTCAGTGACAACAAATCAGCAATTTCTGTGTAACCCCTGATCCTACAGCCTGATTGGCAGCTATAGAATGTAAAGGGACTTTCCCAGGGTCACAAAGCCAGTGTGTACCAGAGGCAAAGAGCTTGACCCCAGGACTTCTAAAGTCCAACACTACCTCTCATCAAACATCAAGACAACTGATTAAACTTTCTCAGTGTCTGTTTACAATTCAATTCATTAACTATGGTGTAAAATTATTGGAACAGCCTTTATAGTCACTCCTTCCCTCCCTGGAGTCCCCATGGGCAGATTTGTTCCTCTCTTCCTGGCCATGCCCTTCAATGCCCTTGCTCACAAGGTATGTGGGCCTTTTTCTTCTGGTTTTTCACTTTGTATTTTTTCATTAAAGCACTCAATCAACAAATGTTGGTTAAATGCCTGCTATGTGCCATGGTCTGGGACAAAAGTGTAAAGAGTGAAGCCATCCCTACTCACAAGGAACTTAGCATATCTAATAATTTAATTCAGAAAGGTCCTTTCAAATCTCTTTATATTTCCCATATTTGGGCATATTTGTATTAGGATCCTAGAAGAGGAAGGGACCTCAGAGGTCACTGAGTCGAACCCTTTGCTTTCTAGATGAGGAAAATGAGGCAGACAGAAGGCAAGTGACTTGTCCAGGGTTGCACAGCTGGTAAGTGTCTATGGCAGGATTTGAACTCAGGTCCTCCTGACTCCAGATCCAGCATTCTATCCACTGGGTCACCTTCCTTCCATATCATTATTGTATATGCTGACATCGATTTCACAATCTCCATATTGTTAGACATTTAGGTTGCCTCTAATTTTTGTTATTTTTTTGCAATGACATTTAATGCTCTTTATATTGTCTTATTAATTACTTATATATGTTATTATAAATATTTACATTTTTGTTATATTGATCGATTCATTTTATGCAGATTTTCTGTGGATATCTACTGGGATCTTCCCAGGGATCTCAGTGAAGTTGATGGGTGTCTGATCTTCAGGACCATTCCTGTTTTTGCCCTTCAGGGACTTGTTCTGTTCTCTCTCTCTTCTCCAAAACTGTCTTGGTCTGTCTGATCCTGAGTTCTTCAGGTCGGGGCTTGTGGAACACAAGTTCTCAAAGGTCCTGCCAAACTTGAAAAGCCTGGAGAACAGGCCTGGGGATGGACTGTGCCTCTCTTGTCTGAGGACCCATCACCAGCCACAGCAACTCTCAAGGACTGTCTGCGGAAAGGATTACATCTGTGTAGTGGACGCTTGCCGATGGGATCACATCTCCTTTGCGACATTGAAGTGAGTATGTTTCTGCTGCAAGTGTGGCGCAAATTAATGGGATGTTGTTAAGAAAGTTCTTTGATCTTCTTAGAGAGAGGACAGCCATCAACTCTGAGATCTCTTTGGGAGCACGAAGACATGGCATTTACCCATTTGTTGTCAAATAAACACTAGTTGGAGTCGTTCATTTTCCTGTGGAAAAGCACGGAATGAGAGATGGCTTTTGCCTCTTTACCAGTTTGATGGCCTGTTGATTTCCAAAGGGGACCAGTGTCAATGACTTCCTATGGATGGAAGGCGCTAATGGATTTTGCTGCCACCTTTGAGTCTCCTGTCACTCACTCACCATGACATTGGGGCGTGTGTTTGTTTAGCATTGGCAAATACCAAACAAATTATGTTAGTTTCACATTGCTTTATTACTCCTAATGCCTTATTTCAACAAACCGTTCAGCCCCATGGAACAGACTGGATGACTAATGTTTTCTGTGGGCGCAGACTCAAGCAGAAGGCTGCTCTCAGTGTAGCTGCCGCCAATACTTTGAACTTCCCATAGGTTCAGGATATCATGCAAGGCTCTATGGGGCTTGCATCATTTGGGGCAGACATATTCTCTGCTTTCAAGGAGTTGAGTGTCTAATGGAGTGCCAGGCTGGACAAGGGCCAACCAGATGGCACTGTAGCACTCAGTGCTGGGCCTGCAATCAAGGAGACTCCTCTCCCTGAGTTCAAATCCAGCCTCAGGTGCTTCCTAGCTGTGTGACCCTGAACAAGTCACTTAGCCCTGTTTGTCTCAGTTTCCTCATCTGAAAAATAAGCTGGAGAAGGAAATGGCAAGTCACTTTCTTCCAAGAAAGCCCCCAAACCCCATGAAGAATCATACATGATTGAAAGATGACTGAACAACAATAAAAAGATTGATGAGCCCATATATAAATACAAACAATAAGTCAAAAACCTGTGATTTCATCAGTCTAGGCAGCCCCTCCACCAGTGCAGATTGCCACCCAGCCATAACTTAGAGTCTTAGGGAGGAGCTTGAGACTCAGTGCTTTCCTGCCAGTCATATACTCCTAAGCCAACACTCTCTCTACTGTAACACTCACATCTCCATTCAATAGCACACATAGCCAGGTTACAAAGAGCATGAAGATAGCTCACCTTTTTCCAGAAGTATCTTCACTGAGATGACATGAGGAGAGTTGTCCACTTTAGGAAGTGAAGAGTTTGTAGGATCAGAGCTTTAGAGCTGGAACGACCCTTGGGGTCATCAAGTGCAGTACTTTCCATCCTCGTTTTTTAGATGAGGAAAGTGAGACCCAGAGAAATTCAGTGACTAGCTTAGGTTCACATAGCTGGGGTAGGATATGAACCCACATCTTCCTGACACCAAGTCTAGAGTAATACTGCACTACACTGCCTCTAAGAGAACAAAAACTTCCATCCTGGACCCAAACTGGAATTGTTTTTGAGGAACACTGCAAAGTTATGCTTGTCAGTTCCTTACCCTAATTTTCTTTCCCAATCCTTATGACTGCTTGGACCCTTTGGAAAGCCAGTTCTAGATGGCTAATGTACCAGGGGAGAGTAGGATGAATATGTGAAATCTCTGGGGATTCCAAATGGAATGAGAGTCAGAAGACTCCAGGGTTCAAGCCCTGGATCTTTTACTTATTGCTTGTGTCACCTTGAACTGGCCACTTCCTTCTCTGTGCCTCCATTCTCTCTCCTGTAAAATGAGAGGATTGAATTAGATGACCTCCAACCCAGAATGATTTTGCTCAATAGCTACAATTTCCTTGCCTCCCAAGCTTTTTACTGTACCAGTCAACGAGTGGGCCAATGCGTTGGTTGACCTTTCATCTCCTTTCTTTTCCCTGAGATGTGAATAAGCAATAGAACGGCAGAGAGAGAGCAGTGAAAGAGCAGCAATAGGCTAGAATATTATAAGCTACAGTCTAGAGAATTGACCAACTTCCATGAACTAGGCATTAGTCTTGAATACTTGAGGTTGACTGGACATTGACAGCAATGTGTATTGGATGGAAGAAAACTGCTGTTTGACAGGGGGTGAGGAGTAAGGAGGAGGAAGAGGAGAGAGAGAGAGAGAGAAATTAATACTCTATTGATGAGCATTGGAGACCGTAGTAGCTCCCATACAGAAATGAAATCAAGAATGATAGATGACTAACATTTATTAACTACTTAATATGTGCCAACAACCCTGGGAGGTAAGTACTATTATGAGCACCATTTTACAGATGAGGAAACTGAGGCAGACAGAGGTTAAGTGTCTTTTAAGTGTCCCCCAAGTCACATCGCTAGTACGTGTCTGAGGCCAGATTTGAACTTGGGTCTTCCTGACTCCAGACTAGGTGTTCTAAAGACTGTACGGGGGGAAGGCAAATCATAGAATTTGATCCAAATCTCTTCCCCTCCCCTCTCCTCTCCTCCTCTCACTCCCACCTGTAAATGGTACACAATCTCTCCTACCTTGGTTCCCATGGCACAACTGTTTCCTGATTCTCCTTGTGCCCCTCTGATGGATTTGTCTCAGTCTCCCCAGAGGCAGTAGGTGGCATGGTGGGCTGAGTACTGGTCCTCAAGGCAGAAACATGTGAATTCCAGCCTGGTCTGCAGCCCCATCTGTCTGTATGTCTGTCATCTGTGTCCTCTGCTTTCAGTCATCAGTTTGAGGTTCAGGGATCCCCTCTATTCAGCTGACTCCCCCTTTCGCTTCTCCTGCCCTTCAGCCCCAAGTCACCAGCCACTCATTGACTTCCTCCTCCTGGATCTTCCATAGGCGATGCCTCAATAAATCTGAAACAGAATTCATTGTCTTGGCCTTCAAGTTTGGCCTCCTCCAGCCAGAGTCATGGGAGACTTCATCCTTCCTAACTACCCATGTCTAATCAATAGCCAAGTCTTAGCTACTTCTCCTCCACATTATCTCTTCAATTGGGCTCCTCCTTTTGGCTCCTGTAGTTCAGGCCCTTCTCACCTTTGACCTTTAGTTAGAATCATTGTTTAATTGTTCTCCTTCATTCCAGCCTTCTCCCTTCCCTAATCCATTCTCCATATGGATGTTAAAAGTTTTTCTAAAGGAAGGTCTATGAGCATCTTTCTCCAGATTTAAAGATAAACAAACCTCCCTTGTGCATTTTCTCATTGCCTAGGCAGCACTCCTTAAACTGTGGATGGGGTTGTGAACCACAGTTTAAGAAGGACTGAAGGGGTCCAGAGGAGAAAAAGTTTAAGAAGCCCAGGTCTAGCACATGAGATGCAAACTCCTCTGCCTGGTATATAAGGCCCCCAATCATTGCATACTCTGTCTTCTTCCTGCCGTTCCAGCCTCAATTTCTATCACTTTCCTTTGTGAATTCCGTCTTCCCAAACAATTCTCTTCCAGCTCCACTGTCAACTTGATACTTCATTTCCTATCTCTGCATATTTGCCCAGGCCTTTTCCCATGCCTGGACGAGAATAAGGCCCCTCTTCAACTCTGTGGCCCATGATCATTAACTTCTTATAAGGCCCAACTCTTATGCTACTTCCTCTGGGAAGCCTTTCCTGATTTTGCAATGCCCTCTTCTCAGTGAATGTCCTCTCCTTCCTCAATTTACCTTGCATTTACTTATCTGTAGCCATGTTGGAGCCTGCTAGTATAATATGTATTCGCTGAGGTCAGGAGCTGTTTTCTTTTTTCCCTCTTCCTCCTCCTGCAAAGTTCTTTGCACGCAGTAGACACTTAAGCATTGTTTGTTAAATTAAATTGAAAAACACAATCAAGGATAATAAGGCAGTAATGGCAGCTTACATTTATATACAGCAGCATCCCCAGGGTTTTCCTTTCCACGGTCCCATGAGGCAACACTTACTAGCATCCTTTTTGTGCAGATTAGAAAATGAAATGATCAGTGACTGCCCATGGTCCCACAGATGCAGAGAATCTGGGATCTCAACTATAGGTCCAACCCTCTTTCTAGCTTCAGAGTGCACAAAGGTTTTCCTTACTACAGCCCTGAGTTGGGGTAGGGACTCTAGTATAGGTATTAATTACTGTTCCTATTTTACAGGTGAGGATCCTGGGCTTAGAGAGTTGAGGTGACTTGCCTATAGCCACCCGTCCAATGACAGTCAGGTGTGTCGTACAGAGCACTTGGTACTATGTGCCCAAAGAGAGTGTCTGAGCTAGGAATCACTGGATGAACTTAGTGATGCCAAGAAGATATTGGAGCAGGAGAAGGAGGCAGGGTTTGGGAAATTGGATTGCAAAATTGGGGGTGGGCAGCTAGTTGATCATGAGTCAATCAGTGCTATCTATCTCCAAAAGGCATTTGAGATGGCATTTGAAGGAAAGGTACAGTCTGAGAAAGAGTTATGTAGTGAGAATGAGAGACAACAGATGGATAGTCATCCACATAGTGTGCCAGTATCTTGAGATTTAAGACCCAGAGGAAGGGAGGCAGCCGTCCAGCCTGCTGAGTAGAACCGCTGTGGAGGATGGATGGGAAAATGTGAGCAAGACTCACATGGGAAGAGAGGGCCTGGAGGGATTGTGATCGGCGTCCGTGGAGGGAGTAACACACCATGTCAACCAAATCATATGTCATTCAGAGTAAGTTGGTTTCAAATGTAGACCAAGTCTAAACTAGCAAGTCATTTAAATTAGATATGTTTCATACTAATTCACAGAGAGCAACTAACAATGGCTACTTCATGGACATAAAGAAAATAGTTTATTTGTTAAAAAAGGAAATCCTATATGCCCCCTGTTTTCTGATTTATCTTCAAATAACAACAGAATGAGTGGACTGAAGGAGATGGCTTCTAAGGTCCCTTCTACTTCTAGATTCATGAACCAATGGATTCCTTGGCCAAAGTCCTCCTCTCGTGGCTCCTTGCAATGGAGAGGCATGCCTGGGGGCTGGAAGGCTATGCCTGGAGAGTTCAAGCTCTGGGAAATCCCAGAAAGGGGTTGCCAGATTGTGTCTACTGTTCACCCAACAGCCTAGCTAGGTGAGGAGAGGCTCATCACTAGAAGGGAGGCCGCACAGGCACGCTTTCCTGGGGCATGGTGACTTGTCCTGGGGTATCCCCACTGTCACAATGATGGTAATGGAATGGCAGAAAATGGGCACATAGTTTTTAGTCTGCAAACATTCACTTAACTGTTGATATCCTTAATGTCAGATTAATTAATGTCTCTGTCTAAAAATACCCAGTGGCAGACTATCGCCTGACTAGCCTGTGACACTCCTTCCTCTTCTCTGCCTCTCAGAATCTTTGTGCTTCTCTAAGCTGCAGGTGACGTGCCACCTGCCCTGTGAAGCCTCCCTTCTTCCCACCCATCAATTGGTAGTGTGCTCTCCTGCCTCAGTTTATTTTGCCTTTACTTATCTGTAGCCATATTGTATCTCCAAGATGTAGATACCCAGTCAACTTTAGCCATCCTACAGCTCAGAACTCCCAGATCCATGTTCCTTAGCCTCTCTAGGGGCGTGTCCACTGTGCCTGACCTACTACTCAGCCTTTCCAAGAATTCAGCTGTCTAATGTGTTCAATGGGCAGTTAGGTGGTGCTGCAGTGGACAGAGTGTTGGACCTGGAGTCTGGAAGACCTGAGTTCAAATCTGACCCCAGACATTTCCTAGCTGGGTGATCCTGGACAAGTCACTTTACCCTGTTTGCCTCAGTTTCCTCATCTATAAAATGAGCTGGAGGAAGAACTGGTAAGTCACTTCAGTATCTTTGCTAAGAAAACAATGAATTCCATAGGTTTGATGCATCTCTATGTATATGGTATTCTGGACATGAATAGAAGCAGACACATCAAGATATAAATACAACTTACAGACTAAATGGATTAGTTGACATGGAAAGTACTATGTATTGGTACTGTGGAAAGGAGTAATGAATTTGGAGTCAGAGGACCTGGGTTCAAATCCCAGCTCTGTCACTTAGTACTTCTGGCAAGTCACTTTCCCTCTGTGGGCCTCAGTCTCCCCTTCTAGAAAACGAGAGTGACCTTGGAGTCCCTTCCAGCCTTGAATCAAGGGTCATATACAGGTTAGACTTGCCGAGTTAACCGAGGAGAGCAACTTTGAATGGACTTTGTGATGATGTCAAATGATGCCAATTTCATGGCATCGCAAAGTTTTATGTCTCAGGAAAGAGCGGGAGATGAGAAAAGGCCTGCCAATTCATGTCCCAGGGACTCAGTGAGACTTGGAAGGAGAGGGAAAGAATGTGTGAAAGACAAGAAAATGTGCTGGGTACGCAGGTGGAAGAAACATTCTCAAGGTTTTCTTGCAGGGAGTCAAGGGAGACAAAGCAATGAAATCGTAAGATTGCATTTCTTCCAAATCTGCATATTCTGCAGCCCTTAAGCCATTACCTGCAGCCAAGGAGTTCCAATAAAAGTGATTTAAAAACTCATTCTGCCTGCCTCCAGATGCCAACCCCTTGGGGTTGCCACCACGCATTATTAAATATGGCCTTGATGGTTTCAATCCCCTTCCTGATGTCTGATTCAGCTCTTCTATAGGCAGCCCCTTCTGTGTGGAACTGACAAGGGGCTGCTCATGGTTGGGCCGCTGGTTTTTTCCCCCATACCTTCCCCTCCTTTGTCATTTTACCTGTTTCTTTTCATCTGTTTCCTTCCTCTTGCTCCCTGCATCACTTTGTCTCTTTCTTCAGGTCCCTCCTCCCTGCTACCTTACTTTGCTTTGTTTCTCTCTCTGAAAATACTTGAGCTCCTGCAGAAACCTTGTTAAGATCCCCAAGCAACGACCTGGGCACCAGCATGCCACTCAGGCAAAGCCCTCTGTTTAGAAGGGCAAGGTTTCCCGACAGTGTTGAAGGGCTTCCGTCTTTGGAGAAAGGAAGGTTAAGGGCTCCCCCTCCTCCTGACTTTTGGACTTGAGAGAATCACACTGGAGCATGTTCATGAGAGGAAGCTGGTTCTAGAGTCAACAGCTTGGAGTCAACTGTTATGTCAACAGTTATGTTGACATAACAATGACATATTAACTTGTTTTGGGCCCTGGAGCAAAAAGGATAGGTTTTCATAGGGTTTTAGTGCCTCCAACACATTGCCAGCACCATTCCCCACCATCTTTATATTTGTTTATTCCTTTGTTCTTTCCTTTTCTCCCTCTGTATTGCTTCCATTCTTCCCTCCTCTTCCTTTCTTCTTCTAAAATAGTGCCGTTGTGCTCATTGAGCAAGTGAAAACGTCACCGAAGAGAACAGACCGGAAAAGCAGCTGAATTGGACCAGGTGTGTGTAGAGGAGATCAGTGCTGAAAGTGACCCAGTTACGAGGATGTCGAGGGATCGATTCACAAGGTTTCTAAAATAAGGCAAGATACTATAGGCACAGGACAAATTTTGTAGCCTATTAACATTAAAAAGTTGACTGAGAGCATCTGCAAGTACCAGCCTATTTGCCTACTTTCCCAACTATATAAAGTATTTTATGAGACGTAGCCACTTGTACATTGAGTGAGTCCTCAAAGAGAATTTTAGCAGGAAATAGGCAGGCTTTCTCAAGGAGTGTTCCAGAGCAGCCTCTTTCTTTTATTCTTACATAATTGAAGGAACGATATGAAAGGATATATTCTCTCTCCTCACCTCTTGACTCTTACAATTCTTCATTTCCTTCAAGGCTCAACCCCAGTGTCTTCTCCTATATGAAACTTTTCCTGATTATCCCAGCTGCTAATATGTCCCCCTGAAATTGTCCCATATTTTACATTTACTTATGTATGTTTCTCCTTCCATAGAACGTAAGTAAGCTACTTAAGGCTTGGTGGTACAGTGGATAGATTGCTAGGCCTAGAGCCAGGAAGACCCAAGTACAAATCCAACCTCAGGAACTTACTGGCTATGTGATCCTGGATAAGTCACTTACCCTCTGTCTCAGTTTTCTCAGCTGTAAAATGAGGATCATAAGAGCACCTACCTCCCAGGGCTGTTGCAGTGATCAAAGGAGATAATATTTGTAAAGCACTTGGCACAGTGTGTAGCACATAATACGTGCTTCATACATGTTTATTCCCTTTTCCTCTTCTTTGTATCCCCATTACCTTGCATAGTGCCTGACATTTCTTAAATAGGCAGGTGTTCAATAAATCCTTATTGATTGATTGACAATACAAGATTCCATCATGCTCGTTATTTTGTTGGATATTTAAATTTTTATTTTGCTTTTGTAGAATAAAATAAGCCTCAAAGATTTTCTTCCGGCAAGGTGACTCTTATGTATAGTTGGAAATTTTCAAGATTCCTTGAAAGATATAACAAAAGATATAACATTGTCCAGTGATGCTCTACTGAGAACAGAATCAGAAGGGGCCATTTGCTCACCAAAAGTATTTATTTGCCAGAGGGATAGAGAAGATGCAACATATGTTGAAGAGGGATTCCCTTTGGAGGATGAAGGCCTATATGTGGATTCCATTGTGCTGGTTTTATCAAGCCCTAGAACATTTCAAAGCCTTCCGGAATGGATTTATGACTATTCCAGAGCCTAGGAAAAACACAAGTGGATGAAAAATTTCTGTCATTAGATGTTGACGAATGTGAAAATGAGCATCAAAGAAAGAATAATGTGGGTGTGAGTGGACTCCATCATATAAAACAATGAGGTTCTTCAAAGAAAACTGGCAGTAAAAAATGTCTTCAGGTCAAACTTTGTCATGCTTTGTCACATTATGAGAGGGGCAAAGTTACTGTATCCTAGGATATTCTACTTTCTCTTCTTTCCCTTAGATGTATTCATAAAGTAAAAGAGAGTAGGGCCCTGTGGTTGACTTTTATGAAGAGCATGACATGGTGGAGATAGCAGTAGAACAGGACACTGGGACTCCAGAGTGTCACATAGCCCCCATCAGCCTTAATTTTCTCATCTGTAACATAGAGTTGGGTTGTCTATCTTTCATAGAATGCAGAAGTATAAAGGCCTGTGATCTAGATCAAGCCAAACCTATGTGTGGGGCCATTCTAAGAGCTCCTAAGTTATTTTGTGTGTCCAGTTGAATTTTAGTTAGGGTAAACAGGAAGATGACTAGCTGCTGTACTTCCACATCAGGGCGTATGCCTTCATGTTGCTATGTTCTTGAAAATGATTTTCCTTTCCTAAATGAAGGCAGCTAGACCAAGAGGAGAGGGAGAGAGAGAGAGAGAGAGAGAGAGAGAGAGAGAGAGAGAGAGAGAGAGAGAGAGAGAGAAATTAGCTCATCTGGGGCCCCCAAAACAATTCTGGATAAAAATGCCAGTGGCAGGTTGAAGTGTCCTTTGAAAGTTTGATCCTCAGGGACTCAGAGGTTATAAATAAAAGTGTGGACAGAGCACAAGGCCATGTTGTATAGTCACTCCAATCCCTTGGGACATCCTCTCCCAACTTGGTGTTCATTGTTGCCAGCCTGGCAGTTCATTTGTGTTGATCAAATTGGTCAGGGGTTGACAGGTGGCAAGTGGGTAGTAGTATAATCCCAGCCTACTTAATGGAATTGGGGTATTTGGGGCCATTCATGAAATTGGTCAGCATTGTTTAGTAAGGGAATCAGAACCATGGAACTGGCCACTTTACTAGGGCCACTCTCTTCTATGATGGTATCAGCATGATATTAGTCAGGAATGGAATGCGGATTATAAGTATTGTTCTCAGTCATCACAGAAGACCTCATATCATTCCTGAGTACCTACTCAGTCTGTGGGCACAGTATTAGTGGTTATTATGGCCTACATTAGCATCTGAAATTACAAATAAATTTCCTCAGTTCTTCCTTGTGACTAGTGCTATTGAAATCTACCAATGTTTAGTATTCTAAAGGTCAGAAATAAAAGTAGGAGTGAATTCTTTCCCATTTCACTGAACTGGCTTAGCTGATCTCCCAGAGACTAATGAGTATGTCAGAGACTTGGAAGCCAGACAAATATGGTTGTTTGGTTAGGGATTAATTCTGGATTTATGGTGGCTTCTGGGAGGAGAGTGACAGTGATAAAAAGAAGAAGAAAAAGGAAGAGGAGGAAGAAGAAGAAGAAAGGAAAAAGGAAAGGAAGGAAGGAAAGAAGGAAGAAGGAAGGAGGAAGGAAAGAAAGAAGGAAGGAAGAAAGGAAGGAAGGAAGATGGGAGGATGACTTGTGATTGTCTCTTGGAAAAGGTACAGTGTGAAGGAGATAATTCTGCCCTGGGGGTCTGCAAGCTCAGGAGTCAGATCAAAGCACTACCTCTACTTAACAGCTCTGTAAAGGATGTCCTTTCGGGGCCTTGGTTTCCTTATTTGCAGGGTGAACATGAATTATTTCTCCTGTACAAGATGGTGCAGGCTTGGAGTGATTGTGGTTTGTAACATTGCAAGGTCTGTCCACATCAATGAGATCATGTTGCCTTTGGAGGACTGCTTTATGATGTGAGGTGAATATTTCCTGCCCTGCTTCCTCTACAGGAGAGTTGCAAGGATCAAATAAGACGCAGGTGAAAGCCTTTGGAAAAATGCTAAAGCCATATGTCAATGTACGAGATTAACTTAGAAAACCCACAAATAATGCCAATGGTAGATAAGTACGAAAGTCATGAGACTTGGTACGGTTCTTTTTGTGCAGAACTGATGCAAGGTTAAAATAGAAGGAAGAAATATAAAGGGATGATTGGCATATGCAGCTGACAGTTTTTCTTTGGACTTGTTTTTCAGACGATGCAGTTTCAAGATATTCCCAGTGGCCAATCAAGGAATGCACTTCAGTTAATGAGCACTTTCAGGAAATGTCTGTCAGAAGTGTGTCTACTTGGTGATTTTTGAGGTGAGGCAAGAATGCCTAGAGTGGTCAGTTTTCTTCTCCTAAGGCTACTGGGAAATGGCCCCCAGGGATGCCCCTGTGGGGCTGGAGACCATTCTCACTGGTGGCAGTGGTCACATGTGTTTGGGAAATATTCCAGCTGGCAACACTAAGAAAGTTCTGCTCTACCTTTTGGAGAGAGGCATGGGGTATATGCTTCTTTCCATTCCTGAGACAGATATTGACATATCCATCATAGACACAAGGAGTACAGAGGGAAGTCTCAAGATGCTGGCTAAAGACAGTGATCAGATTTGCATTTATAGGAAAAAGAAAGTGGTTTGCATGACATTGTCTGTTGATATCATGGCCCCTTATGTTTTTCATGGAATTTCAGAGTGGCCAGGAAATTTAGCATCCTTCTAGTCTTACCCACACCTGAACAAGAATGCCCTTTGGCTGCAAATCTACCAGAGGGCATCCTGCTGTTGCTTGAAGCTTGCCAGTAAAGGGGAACCCACACCTTGGGCTTCCAGTTCACTTCTGTAACTTACATGTTACAGAGTGGATGGCCAGTGCCTTGGGACTGTCTTGCTTATTCCTCTGAAGGTCAATTAAAGAGGGACCTATTCTTGGAGTCCCTATAACGAATCTTAGTGTGTCTATCCTACAAGAATATCAGTTGTTCATGAGAGCATATTCATATGGAAATCTTGGGAGGAAAGGTATGACAGAGGTCTTAAGCATCATTGTTTTATGGAAGACTCACATGTTTTCAGGATGGATCACTTGTATGCCACTTGAAAAATAATCTCCTTCAGAACAGTAGAAAGCATAAAGAATCATGGGATTTAGAGTTGAAAGGGACATTAGAGACCATCTAGGGCAAGCCCCTCACGAATAGATGGTGTTACAATATTCTAAAAGGCTGGAGTCCAGAAAGCACCAACCAGTAAATATTATACTGATCTCCCCAAAATATTAGAATGGATTGTTTTAAATGATTCATAAATGTTTAGGAGTAAAGTGGGACTTTCTAACAGACAGAAATGATCCACAAGTTGTGGCCAAGCCCAACCCCCAAAACAACCATGGCCCTCACCACCATGGCCACCACTTCATTTCCTCATTTTCTGTTAGAACAGGGAATTCAGAAGACATAGTATCTCTTGATTTCAACAAAATACTCCTTGTAATAGTCTCTTGGGCAAAATGAAGAACTGTGGGTTGGGTGAATAGTACAGTTAAAGTGAATTTGGAGCTAGTTAAACAACTGTAGACAAAGCACTGATTAATGATCAGTGCCAGCCTGGAAAGAGGTCTCCAATGGTGTGACACAGAATTCTGCCCTTGGACCATCCAGCTCAACATTTTTATAAATGACCTGGATGAAGAAATACAGTCAAACTCAAGCTTATTAAACTTGTAGATGATACAGATCAGAGAGTAATAATTAATAAACCGAATGTACTGCTCTGCTAAGCACATCACTCCATACTGCTCACAAACCTTTAATGACTTATAAGAAGTTCACATTCTATAGCCTGGTGCTCAAAGACCTTCTCAGGTAATGATAGCCTGCTATTCTAGCCTTGTCTTGCTTTCCTCCCTTTTATGGCTCATGCTTTCCTTCCTCCATGTCTTTGCTCCCATTGTTCCTTCTAACAGTGAGATTTTCTTTGCTTCCCCTTCATATCTCTACAAACTTCTCTTTGCGCGCCCAACTCAACTGCCCCTTCCATGAATCTCTCTCCAGTCCATTTCTTTGTATGTCCCTTATGCATGTTCCATTCTACTTTGGACTGTACTTTTTTGCATACTGATCTTGTTTCTCCCACTAGTTTGAAAGCACCTTGAGGGCGGGAACTAATTACATATTTCTGTATGTCCCTTAGCCCCTAACACAAAGACCTGCACTTAGGAGGTGCTCAAGAAAGACTTTTAAAATTTGAATTTGTATTCTATTCCTAGCTGCCTAAGGAAAAGTAAGGAGGTCTTAGACCAGCATTGGAGAAGGGCATTGTGGGGGTGATTTTGGGGGCGTTAGTGTGAGTAAATAGAAGACCAGAAGTTGAATTTAGGGAGAGAAAATTGAGGACCATTTGAATAACTATCTCCTGGTACAGATACTGTTCCAGATCTTAATTTAGAAAGGCCAAGGTCACCCACTGATTCCTGGGCCATCTTCAGATGCTTTGACCTTTGTCTTGTCCCTGGATTTCAGTACCTCTGGAGGAGAGAGAAAGGCTGATGATTTTGCACAGTGCTTGCCTCACTTAAATCCAACTCACTAGAAAGTCAAGTCCTCTTCAAGAATGGAGGATGAACAACAACTGTTCCAGATTCTATTTCAAAGTTTTGTGAGAGAAAATTGAAAGAGGTAGGATATACCAGGATCAAGAAGGATCAAGGAGGACTAGGGAGCAGGACCTGAAGGCAAAGGCTCAAGAGGGAAAAGGTGCATGTAGTGACCAAGATGAGCTAAGGTAAGGAAGCAAAGGTACGTGAAAATGACAGAAGAAAGCAACCTGATGGAGTGAAGTGATGGAACACAGAGGCTGGAAGGAGAGGTAGGATGGAGCTGGAGAGTTGTCCAGACTGAGGAAAGGAAGTCATGTAAGATTGACAAGTTAGTAAGAGGTGATCATTGTCTGTTAAAAGTTTTAGAAGGTCCTTAGATTGATGTGTGTAGAGTAGGGGAAATCACACAGAGACTTGCATTAAGTGTACTCTGTTCTGATTTGTACCAAATCTAAGTGACTGCTCTCAAGTATGGGCTGACCTGGATAACCACTCCCATCTGCCCCTAGAAGTTCAGGATACTGTGTACAGACATTAAAGTTCTAAGTGTAGGCTTGGATTCCTCTTGGAGGAGATGGAAGACTCCAAGGAATCCCTCTCCAGACTCCAAATTGTCAAGGCCAATGGAGGGTTCCTAAAGGAAACAAAACAGAAAATCCAGCAGGAAGAAAAGAGATCCAAGGTGAGGGAGGGGAGCCTCAATTCTTATCAGGATGTTGGAGAGAGGGGCAGTGTTTCATAAGAGAAAGGGAAGAAGACAGAGCAGCTATACACGTTGAGATTGGAAGCAGATCTGAAGAGGAGGGAGCTATGAGCTCTGAGGAGGAAATTGCTGCTTGTTCTCCCAAGAAGCTTACAGCAGAGCCCCCTAAGATCCTCTGAGCAGGTCCTAGACTAGCTTTCAAAAGCTAGAGGACCCTGTAGGAAGTCATTTTATTATGAACTTTTTTTCTTACTAAGAGAGAGAAAATAGTCACTGGGGTAGGAGTGACTCAGAAGGAAAGTGATGCCTTTTCCTAGAGTTTGTGATAGTGGAGATTAAATTGAAACATATCTGATTTGTACCCTAAAATTGGGAAATTCAGATTTCAAAGGGGTCACAGGAATGAAAGTTAGAGAATCCCATGGAATAAAATGCTACAGAGCACATCAGCCCCAAAGGGATGGGTAATTTTTCAATAAATCCCAAAGGCACCAAGAGACATAATTCCAATGAGGAGGAAAAAGGAGATCTCTCCAAAGAGACTGATGTGGAAAAACAGAGAACTCCACATCCAACTTCAATCTTCAAAGGAAATGTACAGAAAGTCAACAAAAAATGTGATATGAATTTAAGATAACATCAGGAGTGTTAAAGCTCAGAACAGGCCAAACCTGGTGGGGGAAGTGAAGGACCACAAAAAGAGGGTTAATTTTTAACTATATTGAGAGGAAAATAATGGATAGGATCTTTGCTTGGGTCCATAACTTCCAATAGAGAAATGCTAGAGATGCTCAATTCTTGCTTTGCCAAGGAGAATGAGCTTTGCAATGGAAAGGGCAGCATCAAAATGGCTGATAGAAGTTGGTACCCAAGTTAAATCAAGAGATAGTAACTGGGTTCTAAGCTGCCCCAAGAAATTCAAATCATCTGGACCAGAAGAGTGCTATCTTCAGGCACTGAAAAAACTGGCCATGCCCCTCTGTCCCTAGGAGTCCAGGATCCTACACGTGAGGATTAAAGTTCTTGCCAAACCAAAGCTAACACACCATTCCACCAAGGGTTCTTTCTGAGCCTGTTTGGTGACACTCTGAAAGCAATGGAAGAAATCCCAGTGGCAAAGAAAACTGCACCATCTCCATCATCGGGATGGAGTGGGACAGGCTCCCAAGGACCTTTTCTCCAGGTTAGCATGTAGACCTGAGCAAAATCCTGCCAGGGTCAGTACCTGCAAGAAGCCTTTAGAAGCACTCCTGTGGTTGGAGCCAGCCATCGATGTGCTGCCAATCACTGGCATACAATTTACTCCCATTTCCTAAGATGCTAAAAAATTAAACGTTGTTCTAAAGGCAGAGGGATTTGGAGCTGGCTCAGTACCAGGCCCTGTAGCTATGCTCATGAATCAGTGTTGCTTTTCCTCTTGGGTGATAGCCCATTCTGGAAACCATGCCACCTGTTGTTGCTGCTGCTTCCCATTTAAGCTTCTCTCTCTCTTTTTTTTCTTTCTATTATATGCATGTAGCTCTGATTGACAAGTTTTGTTTGGGGACCGCTGTCAAAGGGAGATCAAATGGAGCTTTTCACTTCCAATGATGCACTGAGATCACATTGGTTCCAAAGATCTGTTCCTAGGGTTGATTAGAACACATCATTAATACCACATCAAAGTGTATGCAGCAGCCTAGCCTTGACAAGGCTGATCTGCAAGGATGTCAGAATCCGCCCGCCATCTTGTTCAGACCATTTTTGGAAATGTTTCTAAATGTGGCTGACAAGTGTTGAGCATTTCTACCGCAAGGCTGCAGGTTTGCTGATTATTTTAGAATTGTCTCCCCTTCCCATCTTTCTAACACCATATTCTGGACCTAAGAAGTATGTCTGAGATTTTATTCTAAATATCTAGACCAATCGTTGTAAATAAAAACCATGCAAATACACATGACTAGAGTATACATTCTGGGTGCACAAATCAGTTGCTCTAAGCTGGACTTTAATTGGTCAGCTTATGAAAAATTGGCAATTAAAAAGCTGCTTTGGCTAAGATGCAGGAGTTTGTGGAAGTAATTTTTTAGCTGAAATATCTAACCCTCTGGGGAGCCACAAGCCAGAGTTTCAACATCAGCCAAAGGGACTCAGGATATTAAATTCACTAGATTTCCTCAACCATATTGTGTTGTTTTTCCTGCACCTGGAATCCTTTAATATTAGAGCATGAAGGGGATAAAGCAATATGTTAATGCACATGTGAGCCAATTAGCTGTCTAATGGGCACATACCATATTACCTTGACTCTTTCTCCATGTACAAAGAGGAAGCTTTAGTGACTTTCCTGCACAGTCGTGTGTCTTCTCCACATACTACCCAAGGGAAGGCATTGTCTTGAATTTCCACAGGACTGCAGGGGCAGAAGAAAACTCACTCATGTTTTTTTTCTGTTTTATAGATGACTTAGTTTTTATATAACAGTCATTTTTCGACATATTTCTCCCCTATCCTTTATAATGGAGAAAAACAGCTAGGCCAAAGCACCTGAGAAAATCCCATGTGTGACAACATAGACAAAATTCTGCAGCCTCCTACAAAGGGAAGGGAGCTGGCTTTTGTCATCTGCTTTCCAGGATTGAGATTGCCTATTGCACTCAATCAATTTCAGTCTCTTTTTTGTTCATATTATTGAAGTCTTTGTGTATAGTATTCTCCAGATCTGCATCAGTTTCAGTTTCTTTGAATTCTTCATAGTAATCATTTCTTATAGTAATTATTATTAATAACAGTTAGCTTTTATGTAGTATTGTGAGGTTTACAAAGCACGTCACAAGTATTCTCACATTCGTTCAGGTAACTGCTGTTATCCCCATTTCACAGCTGAGGAAATTGAGGCCAAAAGAGGTTAAGTAATATGCCTAGGTTCATGTAGCTAGTAAGTATCCGAAGCCACATTTGAACCTGTATAGTTTTCCTATTTCAAAATTCAGTGAATCTCTGATCTCATCACTGTGAATATCCCACTTCAGTCAGGTAATCAATCACTCAATAAACATTTGTAGGTTGTAGTCTACTCATGCCCATCATGAATCTCTCTCTTGCTTCTTTAGGTGACCTGCAACTTGAATTCCATTACTCAAAATCAGATGAACTTGAACAATATTGGTGTAAAGAAACAGTGACCTGCAACAGAGAGGTGGTCATGTCAGAAGAGAGAAGCGAGCATATGGGAGAGATGTTATGCAGGTGAAGTCAGCAGGCCTTGGCAACGATTAGATACAGGGATGAGAGAGAATGGGGAAGCAAATTGACATTGAGATGCTGAGCCTGAGTAAATGAGATGATGCTGATAACCTCTACTGTGGGAATTTGGAAGACGGGCGGGTCTGGGGAAAACAGCGTGATTCCGTTTTGCACTTGTTGAGTTTAGGATGTCTATGGGGTGTCTAGTTCTAGACATCCAATAGGTAGTTGGAGATATGAGAATGGAGGTCAGCAGAGAGGTCAGGGTTAGGTAGGTAGGCTTAAGAGTCATCATCATAGAGATGGGCATTGCAAGGTTCAGGGGACCTAATGAGGTAACTAAGTGAAATAGTATAGGGGGAGGAGACAGCATCTAAGACAGAGAATTGGGGAAGATCCCCATGGCACAGTCTGAACAAGAGCCATCCTCAGTCCCTCGTTGGTATCTATAGGGATACTTACATTGAAATCGTTTCTATGATTCTTGATCTCATTGAGAAGGCTCTGTAGGCATCTGGGCTTTGATATAATCAACACAATGCTATCTACAAACAGGAGCATATGAAGGACCTCACCTCTTCCCACTGGAACTCTTTAATGGATATTTTCCTTGGCAGTGGGGAACAATTTTGGAGAGCATTCACTTCCCTGTTTTTCTGCCTTGATTGATATGAATAGTCCTCTATCAATGAACAAAGTTATCACTGTTCTTACTTCTTTTCAGGATTTTGTCATCGGTCAGTGAGTGAACATTTCTCAAGGGATACCATCTCTTCTCTCAAGAGCTCACAGTCTAATGGTGGAGACAACATGCAAACAGGTATATATAGACAAGATGCAGACCAAACAAACTGTGAATAATCAACAGACAGAAGGCACTGGAATTAAGGGGTATGTGGGAAAGGCTTCCTATAGAAGGTGGAATTTTAACTGGGATTTGAAGGAAGCCAGGGAGGCCAGGAGGTAGAGATGAAGAAGGAAAGAATTCCAGACATGTGGGACAGCCAGGGGAAATGCCTGAAGTTGGGAGAGGGAGTAGCAGGTGTGGAGAACAGCAAATCCTTTGAGGTAGAATTTTGCTCTCTACTCATCTAGATTCAGCAGATAAGGATAGTTGGCTATTGTATTCTCTACACATTTTATTTGGGTGACTATAAAGATTCAGTCTGCTCTAGGATATTGTTTGAAAAAGACTTCATGATCCCTTCTCAAGCCTTCATCAGGAATGCCCTCGATATATGTGGAGATTATTCTCAGAGATATGAAAGTAGGCACATAGTTTGAGAGTAGCTGATATTTTCTTGGTGCTTTAAAAGATAACAAAGTCCTTTTTTTATCAAGTGTTACACAGCCTCCTCTATCTCAGATATCTTGAAAATGGATCACTCAATATTTTCAAAACCGTGTCACCTGTCCCTTCCACTCCATCCTCACATTAGCCCCAAGGCATCCTGCAGGGACCGCCTCTGTGCGTTGTTGGTCATATGGTCCAGCTACTTCTCTTGACTGTTTCCTTCAATTCCATCTCTAATTCCCCATTCAGTACATCAGGGACTATGATGTTAGAATCCAAATGTGGTGGCCCCACTGCCCCCAAGGAAGAAAATAGTTTGTTATAGAGAGGCTGTAAAGGGGGCTGGGAGTGTTAAGGGTCACACAGTTCCAATATCACCCTTGAATATGAACTTCTTTATTATCTGTTGGCATTCTAAGTGCAAGGTCCTTGTCTGGTGACAAACAAATTGACATACAACTCATTGTCCATTCTTACTCAAAATGGAAGCAGAACATCAAAGAAAGTGGTCACATTACGTAAGGGTGACTTGGAGGGGTAAACAAGGGACTTAGTAGAGATTATGTAACATGCATCCAAAGAGAATAGGAAATGTCATTTTAGGGGACATTAGACTGTAGCTTATTGTAGGACTCATCATGACCATTTACAAAAAGAGCACCATGAAGATAATTGCATTTTATGCACTAATATCTGCTGCAAAAGCACAGGAGAAATACTCTGAAGAATTCAAATTCTCTGGAAATGAATCCAAAACTTTGAGAACTGAACCTGTGACTTCTTTGCTGGAGAGAACTCCTGAGGAAGAGAGGGAGATACCTGGTCTGCACCAAGTTACCAGTAAGGAATTAGCAAGTGTGTCCTAAAAGATGTGATGATGTCCAAGTGTGCCTGGATAAGCAGGTGCCTCTGTCTACAGAGAGGGACAGACCACTCAGGGACAGCACTTGTAGCCTCAAAAGAGTAAAACAACTGAACAAAGGGCTTGGAAAAGTTGGGTAGATCCTCTTTGGAGGCAAGAAACATAGGCCCACCTTTTCAAAGGCAGCTTCTGCTGTTGGTATTTGACTTTGCCTTGTGGAACACTGTGGTCTCCAAAGAACTGAAACTGCCCAAAGGGCAATTAGGGGTAAGAGGCATGTATGGGAATGCATAGGATTCAACACATTCCAGATAAAGAATTATTGAAAAGAGTGAATGATGCCATCAAAGAAACATATGAGCAAAAACAAATAGAAACATAATGAACGGGTCACACATGGTAAGAACAACAGGGAAAGGGATAGGCAGCTAAAGAGAGGGAGAGCCCCAGCACATTGGGCTGGTGCCCCTGTGACAATGATCCGGGGAGATGTGGGTGAGAGGCTCACCACATGGGCAAAGCTGGATACTTTGCATTGTTGTGGGCTCTAAAATTGCACTGATAGGATCATCAATTCACAAGATTGTATGCATATCAGAATGTGGACATGACCATGAAAAATTGCGGTTGGGTGGACGGTAACAATGACAGAAAAATCCAGCAGAACCAGCACATAAAGGTATATAAAACAATTGTAAGAGTAAATGATTTTCAAAGACCTAAGAACTCTGATCAACACAGTGATCTACTGGATTCCAGAGGTCTAAGGAAGCATGCTATCTTCCTCCTGAGAGAAAGGTGATAGCCTCCATGCAGAATGAGACATGCATTTTGGACCATAGCCTATGAAGAGATGTTTTGCTAGACTATGTATATTTGGTATAGGAATTTTATTTTGTCTTTTTTTCAATGATGGAAAGTCGTAGAGAGAGAAAAAAAGATTTTTATTAGTGGAAAAAATAAAATAAAAAATTTGAAGTCCATTAGAGCAACAAAAAATTAGCCTAGTCTAATATTTCTTAATAGCCAGCATGCATAGATGACTCTTTGGAGTTCTCAGAATATTGTCTGAAAAATACTGTGCTTCTCCTTCTACATTCAATCATTTTTTTTTAAAAAAAGGAGAGATATCTGGAAGACTCTCAGGATTCCACATTCTTTTCTGCTCTAACTTGTGTGTTGTAGGAGGGAAAAAGGCTATTGAGTTACTAGAATAACTAGAACAAGCTAACAGGCCCACTGTAGTGTCAGTTTGAAAATTCAGAGTAGACATGAGCTGGACAAGAGCATCCCAATTAGGAGAACTTCCATTATTTGGGACCAAGTGGTCCCTTCCCAAGGGCTTTTGCTGTGAGTCGGTACCTGAAGTAGGCTGTGTCTCAGCAATTGTTTAAAAGTCTAGTAGAGTTTACAGGCAAGATGAAGATATAGCAAGAACACTTCACAGATGAGGCTCTCAAACCACCAAACATAATTTCTTTAAATTGCAATGGGGCTGTTTCAGAACCTGTACAGAGTGTGGTGGTATTTTATGTGTGTAGATTTTTTATGAAAAAAATCAGTTAGTATCTGCCACATTCTTTGGTCTGACTGCTTCATGATCCTTGGGCATTTTATACAGGGAGTGGTTGAACCCTTGGTCTCCATAGCAGAAGAGAAGAGGGGAAAATCCAAGGAAAGCAGGCTTCCTGCCTGCCAGGGAGGTGAAAGACTAGTCCAAAGCTCCGAGAAATGTCTGCAGTGCTCAGCCCCGCTTTGTCCTCTTGGCCTTGAATAATGGATCTTGTTAGCATTCCCGCTATGAGCTGGACTCCGGGAGCTGGCAGTCAAGTACTAGTAGCTTTCAGGCTTTGTTTGAAAAAGCCTTTATCCTGAGGCAGGAATGCCCATTTCAGCAAATCCCAAACAGGTATATAATGGTACTACTAATAGGGATGCTCTTAGACCTACTTATCACAATTATACTAATGAGTCTGGCACTGATAGACTGACTATGAATGCAATCGTGGGAGAGGAGATTTGCAGATTGG
>CM053775.1:7915900-7937173 GCA_028658325.1 Potorous gilbertii
GTGCCGTAAGAAAGGAAGGTCTTTATGGGTTGTGATCTGTATTGGGAGGTAGAGGACAGTAGAGGAAGTATCCACATTGAGCAGATCACAAATCCATCCAAATATGAAGGGATCAGAGTCCTTTTTAAACATGGCACATGTAGCATGAACGGTGTTCTTCCCTCTTGGGATTGCTCAAATATCTGGAAGGCCAAAATTTGTGTCCCGGCTCTGATGCAACCCAGGACCCCAACAAACCATTTAACCGTCTGCATCTCAGTTTCCTCATCTGGAAACAAAGATGAGAATCCTTGGTCTACACACTTGACAGACTTATTGAACAGAAAGTGCTTTGTGAATCAGAAAGGGTTTTATCAGATGCTTTATAAACCACAAACGTGAGCTGTTGTTATCGGTAACCCTCAGTTCAGTTATACGTTCCTGAAAAGTTGACTTTAAAACAAAAGTCGTCTGAAAAACGAGGCTCATTCCTCCACTAACTCCCCTTATATGAGGAATACCAAAAAAGGAGGGAGAAATAAAGAGCATCACCAGATTTCAGCAGGGGTGGAGAACCTGTGGCCGTCTAGGTCCTCAAGTGTAGCCCTTTGACTGAATCCGAACTTCACAGACCAAATCCCTTTAAGAAGAGGATTTGTTCTGTAAAATTTGGACTCAGGCAAAAGGCCTCACCCAAGGACCTAGAAGACCACATATGGCCTTGAGGATGCAGGTTCCTCACCCCTGTGAAAATACTCTTTCAAAATCATATGTTTAATGGGAGATCAAAAATATCCTAAAGCAAAGATATGAATTCAAAATAACCAGGAATATCTTTCCATCTTTCTCCTTGGAACAGTAGCTTTGATATCTAAAGGAGAAACCTCATCTTAACAGGCCCAATTCAGAGTCTAAGGATCTCTCATTTTCTGTCAACTCTCCTCCAGATCTGATCGATGAGAGGGCAGGAGACTCCCTCAGTGGCTCAGGCTTACTTTTCTTGCTCTTTAGAAATGAACAGGTTGAGTCAGACTTAAGGGAGAGAGAGAAAACTGAAAACAAATGCAAATGTGATCTGAAAGCAGCCGGAGACTTCCTCAAGAGGAGCCCATCTCTTGGGCCCAGAGAAGGAAATGAGCAAAGGAGGCTTCAAGGCTTAGTGACCTGAGAGTCTTCACGTAGTATTGTAAGAAAGTCTCATTTGCTCCTGATTTTAGAAATCACAATATAGAAGAATATTCCTAAATTAAGACAAAACCAGATAAGAAATGTTCAGTGTGGAGTACTATGCCATCGTACTATACTATCCAATCCATTGTATGTACGGCATGTATGACATGTTCTATAAAATTGACAGGACAAATATCACTATTCCCATTTTACAGATGAAGAAAGTGAGACTCTGGGATAGTAAAGGAGGCAGTATGGTGCAGTGGAAAAAGTATCATGTTTGCACCAAAAATCTGGGTTCGTTTTCTAGCTGTTTCTTGTTGACTGTGTGACATTGGACAAATCCTTTCACTTCTCTGTGCCTTAGTTTCCCCATTTGTAATAGGAGAGAGTTACATCAGACCCCTCCCAGCTTTCAATGTATAATTCTGTGATTATAGGTTGGTATAGTCGGAGAATGTTTCAAGGTAGAGATGGGACTTGCCTTGGATTTTGAAAGCCCAGTAGGATTTGGATTCATAGAAGGCAATTTTCTGGATTTGAATGGGGAAAAAGTGGTAAGTAGAGAGAACTCATGAGAGGTCTGTGGGAGGTTGGGATGCCAGCGTGACTGGACTTGAAGGTGGGAGTTGGGTAGTATTGAAAGAGAGAACACTGGTTAGGTAGAATGAAGCTGGATTATGGAGATCCCTGAAAGCCAGGCATGGGAGTCTAATGAGAGTAGGGGAAACGGATATTTTCGGGCACATTAAAGTACCTACATGGCACCTAAGGCCATATTATATGGCACAAGAGTACTAGCTTTGAAGTCAAAGAACCTGGGTTCAAATCCTGGATTCAAGCATACTCACTGCTCGGGTGATCTTGGGCAAATCACTTAGCCCCTCTGAGCCTCAGTTTCCCTGACTAGATGACACTTAAGATCCCTTCTAGCTAACTGTAAAGGACCTCAAAAGGTCTTTTTCTAGCTCTAAGTCTATGATGAGCAATTGCCCCCCTATGCATTAGTAGCTGTTTTAGCTGGGTGAGCAGGGGAGCAGTACTGAAAAAGTGGCAGCTATATGAGGATGTAATGGAGGAGAGGTGGAGCCTGAATGCAGGGACCCCAGAGGAGAGGGACAGAACCTAGGCACAGGACCCACAACACGGGTCTACTGCACGATGAATATCTGTGCTTGGGTGCTAATAGTGAGAACAGAGGTGAAGGGGCCAGTCAGAAAGGAATTTTAAAGGGGAAAAAATGCTACAGGATTTGGTGACATTGGATATAGGGGAGAAAAGACAAAGATTAAAAAAAATGACTCCAGGATCTCCAACCTGGAAGCCTGGAAGAATGGTGGACCCTGCCGGACCAGGAATACTTGGGGAGGGGTGTCACTTTCTTTATGATGGAGTGACCTTACCACTTTGTTATATGGCCAGAAGTCACCAGCCTCCTTTTGGCAAAATGCCAGAAAAGTCTTTGTCATGTGCCTTGTTCAGAAAGGACTGAGCTGTGCATGGAGTGGCTCCAAAAGAGCTATGTGCCTAGTCCTTGACCTCTGGGAGTGGAGTGGGCTTACAGGGTCTATACCAGCCTTTACAACAGCTTCCATCCCCTTGAAGGCTTCTAGAACAGAGCTAATGTGCTTGTGAAGAATGTATGAAGCCCTAGCATCTCCAGTAATGTGGTGTAGTCAATGGAGAGCCCTTGTGAGTGGCACACTAGGGAGCAGTGGTGATAAGCAGATGAATCCTCAGTGGGGTGGCCCAGGGCCCAGTCATGGAGGGGCAAGGGCTCCAGGGAGGGAGTTTTCATTAAGATCCAGTTCTCTGAGGATGTACCCTTCTGGGAAAAACAAGATGAGAAAAGATGAAAAACTTGTGTACGTGTGTGTGTGTGTGTGTGTGTGTGTGTGTGTATACATGTACTTGTGTGTGTGTGTGTGTGTGTGTGTATACATGTACTTGTGTGTGTATGTGTGCATTCCTGCCACTCCCCAAATACAGAAATGTTCTCCTGCAGAGGAGCATGTGTATCAGTTGGAGATCTTTAGTTAAAATCCAAAGGTATGTCAGACATAGCTGTTTTCAAATTCTAGCTTTACGTCTGCTGGAAAATAAAGCAATTTGTCATTGAATTGAGGTGAAATGCTTCTGACCTTTGAGGCAGACAAGACACCCAAGTATAATCTCCCCCCCCCATTCCCCTACCCCCCATCCCTGCTCTCATTTTCAAAATTTCAGGAGTCACATGAAGAATAACTTTGGGGGAGAGGAGGAATCATCTTATAGGATTGGAGCCCAGCCTAGCCCTCTAACAATCACTGAAACCTTCTCCCCTTCCCCTCTCCACCATTGCATTGTTCTAATTTTAGTGACGTTTACAGGAGATGAACACCGCCCCCCCACCTGCAGACGGCTGACTGATGTTGCTAGGCAACTTTGGGGTTGCTAGATGCAATCAGCCCTTTTGGGTTAATTCCACTGGTTGCTTAAATCCTTTGCTTTGAGGAAGTGGGTAGCTGTGTTTGTGGGAGCCATTATTGATGGCCAAGGAGAGACAGGCCTGGGGGTACACAATGTTTGGTATTCTCTTTGAAAAGCCCCACACAGGTATACAAGCACATCGTTACAGCTCAAAATGACAGCATGAAATATTGCAGCCATTTTTCTCTTGAGAAGAAGAGCTTATAAATTTACTTGGTCCCAAGTATCTCTTGCTTCAGCAATATATCAAACCATGCAGTCCCATCCGTCTGAATCAATTAGAAATTACTCACAAAGTAAATTACATTGAAAAGCTTTGATTTGTTACCAGAGTTTGTTACCATTCTCTTCAATCTTCAAAGACTGAAAGCAAAAACGTAATAATTGGACGGTGATAGTGAAATGTAACTTTCATTGAGATGGATGGGGGCCTATTTGCTACAATATTTGCTTTTAATAATTTAATTTTTCAAACACTGCAGAGAGAGCCATAAATATTTGATTATGAAGCTTTCGCAATTTATGGCACGTTCCTTGGTGCTGCTTGCCGATCTCTCTGAATGTGCTTCTATCACTTTGAAAAAAAAATAACGCACCCCATAGGAGGCCTTTCTTGCCTAATTGTGTCTTTCACCTTGAGTGGCATGCGTCTTTGGAGGTGGCATTCATGGGCCATCCCTGGCTGAAGTGAATTTCTGGCTCACAGTTCCTTTCCTGTAGTCAAATGGTGAATGTCAACAGGCAGGACCTTTGCTTTCATCATCTCAGAGCTGTGTCAAGTCTCCTTCATCCTGAGAGTTAGTCAGGTATCATTGTGAGTGGGTCACCAACAACGTCTGGGGTCACCTGGTGGTAGAGGGGAATGAAAGTGGCAACTGACAATACGTAGCTGCCTTGGGTGTGTTCACATCACAACTGTGGCTCAGGCGACAGTGTTGAGATTCTAGATAGAAGTGATGCCTTGATTGCATAGTCAACACAGGTTTTTGTGGCATTGGGGAATTTATGATATGCAAAATTAGCACTATAGAAACTCTTTTCTTGGTCCAGACTTGAGATTTCAGCAGCGTGGGGAACACCTGGTATAGAAATTCCTTTCATGGGTGCACTTCCTCACGTTGCCCAGGGTACCAAGAGGAGAAGATACTTTCCCCCATGTAAGTCAGAGGTTTCTTGTTCCTGTTTGTTGGTTGTATTCAAAAAGGCCCAGTGACTTCACAGGGTGATGTCTTGACTTGTGTGTGAATTGGATTTAAGTGAGGCAGAGCTGCACAAAGTCCTCATCCTCACTCTCTCCTCAAAGTCCAGGGGCAGGACAAAAGTTAGAAGACTGGTGATGGCCCAGAATGCAATGCAGTTCCTGCTTTAGTCGCCTTTGTGGCCATTGGAACAAACTGTTCTCCTCCACCCATTCTGCCACATAGTTGGGGCGGACATCTCCTCGACTCACTGAGGGGTTTGAGACCTGTCAGTTACCCTCAACCTGGTTTAACCCGTCTGCTGAGACAGTTTACCAGTGTATGTCCACTGCACATACTCCAGTTTCTTGGAGCCACAGGTGAGAGGCAAGTGTCAGGTAGACACCAGAGGTGCCAGTCCCCAGAGGCAGAGGCACAACTAGAAGCAAAAGCTTCTGGACTTCATGCACAAGACTGACCAGTTAGCCACCATATTTTGCTGCCTCCTCCTCATAACTTGAAGTTTGCAAATTATACAAACATTAGAGAAGACAGTACAAATATTAGAGACAGAGTAGTGGGCATGATGTCTGAAAGACCCGGGTTCAAATTCTACCTCTGACACCAGCTGTGTGATCAGTATATGCCTTATTTTACCTCCCCCACCCCCAGCAGAATGTAAGCTCCTTGAGGGCAGGGACTGGTTGTTTGTTTGTCTTTGTATCCCCAGAACCTTGTCTATTGATCTGCATATAGTTGGCACTTAATAATACTTACAGATTTAATCAAATCACTCTACCCTAGTCGTGAAAGTGCGTGAGCAGAAATAGATGATGACTTGCATCAGTGGTGGTATTTCCACACTGAGAGGTTCCCACAAAAATAGCCAGGTCCTTTGTGTACTTCTCTTATACAAAGACTACAATATTGGTGTGGGAAGCAAGAAAGTTCTGTTTTCCACAGTCCTAGGTGATAAGGGTTGTGACCTAGCATAGATGGGTTAGAGGTCAGAGACTAATGTGCAAGGAGCTGTGTGAGGAAAAGCCTATCAGAGAGGAGAACATGGAATCACTTGGCCAGGGTATGGTATCACGGGAGATCCGAAGTTAGGAAAACAGTATAAGAAACCCCATCTTTCTGAACATGTTGTAGTTGTCCTGTAACCTTACTGGGGAGGCTACCAGTTCATTCAGGGGGCAAGAACATAAAGATTAATAAAAGCTTTCCTGATTTCACAACAGGTATTGTCCTTTGTTTAAGGTAAGCATGTTTCTCACTGTTGAGGGCTTGTTAGATGAGCTCACTTCTAACATTAAAAAACATCCACAGTAATTGATACAGAAAATGCTAAAAACTGAAATCCAATCTCCATAATCTACTGTCTTTCTAGGGTCACTCTGGGTCATTTTGGAACCCCACTGTACTTTTGTGCCTTTCTGAATTTGTTCTACTGCCTATCGATAGAGAGCTTTCCCTGATTTCTTTCAGGGTACAGCTTCCATTTCAAAGATACTGTGGGTGACTGTTGGCCCAAAATGGTGATTTCTGTAGCAGAACATGGAAAGACCAAACAGGAAGTCAGTTGAGTAATTAGCTCTAATGATTCCTTCAGGCTGTTACTGCTTTCTGCCAGATTAATGGACTCCTCAGTTTTCACTCAGCTGCTTTGCTTGGGAGATGGAATTTGAACATTTTACGATGGTATCCACAACATTTTAGCCAGATACATTTCTATTCAGAAAACCTCTTAGTAAGTTGGCTGTTCTAAAGCTGAGTCATTTAACCCAGCCTCTTGCTGTTTTAAATGTGCCTCTGTCGCCTCCATATTACCTCTTGGGGTCCAGAAAGAACTTGTAGATGTTGTCTTAGGAATCAAGGAGGGACCAGAAAACTAATGATAACCAAATGTTTTCTCACTGTTCAAAGAGGAAGGAAGATGGATTCCAAAATCTACTGATGGATGACAGTCCCTGGTAAAATTCTAGATGGAGTATTATATTGATGGCTTGAGAGCATTTAGAAAAGAAAGTGATCACTAGGAGTCAGCCAGGGTTTACTGTAAACAAACCAAATTGCCAATGTAACCTCCTAACCTTTTTGGTATGGAGGTCAGGGAATGTCACAGGTCCTTTCCCAAAGCAGGCACTTAAGAACATTTGTTAAATTGGATTGAATAGAGTGGGCTCTATTTCAGTGAGATACTTGACAAAGTCATACTCTCTTTGGGACATTCGAACTGGAAGTGTTTGATACTGCAGTCGTGGATTTGGAGCTGGCTAAAACAATCCTAGCCGGTAGAACTATAGCTAATAAATTAATGGTAATAATAGATGCTAGATCAGTGTTGGTCTGAAGGGGACTCCTTAGTGGTGTGTGTGGGTGTGTGAAAGTCCTATGATTGTCCCAGTCCTGTTTACCATTTCTATCAGCGACTTGGATGCAGATCTATAAGGGAGGTGATGCAAAACTGATGGGGTGAGTGACAGTCAGCTTAAAGTGGTACATTGGTAGGTTAAAGCATGTCCAGAAGAAGATGACTGGCATGGAGAGTGGTCTGGAAGGAACTTCAGAGCTTTATCCTGGAGAAGGGATCATGTAGTGGGGGCTGAGGTGGAGGCTTGTTTTCAGATATTTGAACAACTAATGTATGGGGGAAAGATTACACTTGTTTGAGGATAGTCCAGAGGGCAGAAGTCGGACCAGTGACTTGAAGTTATAGGAACACAGATTTTGGCTCAGCCTGAGGAAGAATTTTTGAATAACTATGCCTGTTGAATAATGGAATGGGCTACCTCAGTGGGTAGTGAGTTCTCCATCACTGGAAGTCTTTCGTCAGAGGCTGGGCATTGTTCAGCCACCTAACATCCTTATTGTAAAGAGGGTTCCCAAAATGGGATGGAGCTTAGACTAGAGGACCTCTGGGGTCCCAGCTACTTCTGAGATTCACTGGTTCTACCTGGAAAGAATGATTTTGCCTCAAGAAGATCATATTAGCTTTTTCATATGCCCTTTCATTCCTGTTCTTAATTGAAAATGAAAACAAGCAATATTGCAGAACCTCGTCGTAACCTAAATGATTGTAAATGTGTGGAGAGCTGGCTTTCATTTTGTTTTTAAAACTAAAGCATATATCTGAACTATATGTCAGTTTCTAAGGTGTGGCTATTATGTAGAGAATGGAAATGAAAGACAGCAGGCAAGGAAATTAATGAGGTTAAGATCTTAAAGGCAAGCAAGTAGATGACAAGTGTAGTTCAGGGAGTGCATGTGAATAATGAGCAAGGAGTGACTTCGGGAATCCACCTGAAGAAATGGCCAGAATTCATCTGAAGTCTCACACGGGGCCCAGCAAACCAGGGTTTTCCATTTAAGTCATTGCCGAGTCCCTGATGTTGCTATTAAGGCATGTCTGTGACCCAAGCCCACTTCTGGGGGCAACGTCCCTCCTCGGGAGGCCTGGGCCCGGCTCTCTTTGCACAACATCTTTCCAGAGTGCTTGGGAATGTTTCCGATCTGACAGCTGCCTTCCATTCTGGGAACTCTGAAGGCCTGAGCAGGAAATCAGAGGATGTGTTGAGCATTTCGATAAAAGGCAGAACCTGAACACATCTGGTTTGAAAATCCCTGACACTGTAGGACTTTGGCTTAGTATTCACCACATCTCCTGCATGTTTGCCTGATTTAATATGTCAGTTTTAGAAAATGTGTGTACCTACAGTCCAATGTGATGGCACCATTGTAGGTCAGTTACACAATATTGTAATTTGTTGTCATTTGTGGGAAGGCACAATTATTCCTCTCAAAACATTACTCTGTGCAAAGGTTACAAAAGGAGAGCCTGTAGAGATTGCATGATGCTTGAAGCTCAGGGTGATTAGGAAGAGTGAATTCGCAATCACCAAAATTGAAAAAAGCCCCTCTGATGTTGATTATTCCATTTTCTTTGAATCTTTCCCTGTGATGACAGAATGCCAGCAAAGGGCACAAGGCACTTATGTGTTCACTCCGTCCTGATATAGTAGACCCTTGTGGACAGACAATACCCAAGTGGTATTTTACAAACAGGGCCCCAGACAAATGACTAGGACACACTGATTACAAAACACTACCTTGCTGCCTGTCAAGCCCTTACGGGAACAATGCAATCAGGTCTGCTTGGTACTGTTGGGCAGAAAATCTATGGGGCACTTGTGCTATTCAGAACCTTCATTTGATTATGGACCATGGCATCATAATGCTTTAGGGTAGGAAAGGGCATATTCGAGATGAGCATGTTCAACCTCGGTTTGTGAGGTTATACGCATGAGTGGCTCAGCTAGGGTCTGAACCCAGGTCTTCCAACTCTAAATCCAATGTGCTTTCCACTGTACTAGAAATAGAACTTTTAGTGTATTGTTCCTTCCTCCAAAATGTGTGTGTCTCAGAAACTAATATTTAGGACAAGGTTGAGAAGGGGAAATGCATCTGAATGTAGTTCATCTCATAATTTATTATTGGATAAATTAACACATTTTATTTACCATCTGTCTCACTGTCCTCATTCTACCCCTGGCCAATAACATCCCCTTACTAGGAGTTCCATCAGGTCTTGATCTTCTGCCTAGCACAGTTGTTTTTCTCCCATTCATTGACACCTTGATCTCTTTTCATAAATTCTTATTATTTGGTTAATGACTATTAAGGGGATCTCCTATCCTCTTTTCAATTTAGCATAGACTTTGGCAGATGTCTGAGGGGATGTGGGAAAACTGTGCCAGTAATGCACTGTTGGTGGAATTGTGAACTGATTCAATTGTGAACTCATTCTGGAGATCAATTTCCAACTATGCCCATACTTACCCTTTGACCCAGCAATATCATTACTAGGCTGGTTCCCTAAAGAAACCAAAGAAAAAGGAAAAGGACCTGAATGTATAAAAGTATCTCAGTCAGCTGTTTTTGTGGTGGCAAAGAATTAGAAATTAAGGGGATGCTCATCAGTTGGGGAATAGCTGAAAAGGTTGTGGTATAAGATTATGATGGAATGCTATTGTGCTATTAGAAATGACAAGCAGGCAGATTTCAGAAAAACTTGGGAAGAATTACAAGAACTGATGTAAAGTGAAATGAGCAGAACCAGGAGAACATTGTACATAGTAACAATATTGGACAATGATTATCTATGAATGACTTATTCTCAGCACTGTAATGATCCAAGATGATTCCAAAGGACATATGAAAAATTCTATCCACCTCCAGAGAAAGAACTGATGAAGTCTGAATGCAGATTGAACCATCCTTTTTTACTTTACTATTCTTGGCTTTTTGGTTTGCATTTCCTTTTGCCACATGGCTAATATGGAAGTGTTTTTCATGACTGCCCACATATAATCTATATCAAATTGTTTGCCTTCCCAAATAGGGGAGAGGAGAAGGATAAAGGGAAAAAATAGAGAACTCAAAAAAAATTTTTAATGTTTTAAAATTTTTTGTTTACATATAATTGAGAAAATAAAATTAAATAAAAATTGAATATAAAAAGAGTTTAGCATGGATCTTTAGAAAGAAATTCCAATGTAATTAAGGAATGGTGAGAACTTCAGATATCATGAAATGCTGCTGAGGGAAATGGAGGCAGACAGATCACAAATCACTTAGTGTAGGGACCTACCTACTTGACTTAGTCATAGGGCTCAGTTTGGAGAGGTACCATGGTAGGGTAGAAAGCAAAGTGTAGTAGGAATTGGGAATCTTTGATTCTAGTCCCAAGCTCTTCTAATCACTTGTGGCATGGCCTTGGACAAGTCACTTTATCCTAATGAACTTTTGCTTTTTCATCTGTGAAAGGAGGGAATTGAATTTGTTGATCTTCATGGTCCCTCCAGCTCTAAAATTCCATGATCTCAATGGTCCTTTTAATCTCTCATACTCTATTATTCTGTTGTGTGGAGAGAAGCAATTTGTGCATAACTATAGGAATGTAGGACAAGAGTCATAAGCTTTATCCTGATCCAATCTATTTAAGTGAAGTGCATTGCATGGCACCAATACTAGACACCAGGAGCGTGTTATGAGTTGAAAGGAATTTGCTTACTTTAACCTAGGTATCAGGAAAGTTTGAGGAAGTTGCCATTGAGAGGGAAGCAAAGGAGATAAAAATGAAGATTTGATCTAAGAATCTCATGCTCTGCTGTCAGAGTATGACTGTGGATCTGCCTCACAAAAGAGCTGAAATACCTCTTGGATGGTAGGTCAGCTTATAAAAGAGATATAACCCTTCCCCATCAGGAAAGTGGCTTCTTAGAAGTTTCAGGTCAGTAGAGAAACAGTAGCAGCTCAACAGAAAACCTGTAAAGGGCAGCATAACAGAGAAAATAGCTCAGCAGATGACATCACTAGCTCTTCAGGGAAGCAGAAAGCCAGGGAAAAGGTTCTTACCTTAGGAGCTTAGGTCATCTAATATATTTTGAACCTTAACCCACCAGTGGGAATATCTTGGTGAGGTTGATCCAGCATGTATGGGATGATTTTTCTTTGTTATTTACCTTGATACTCTACTCATTTAAGACATTTTGTTTTTCAATTAATGGCTAATCTGCTTTGTTCTGTTAAAAAGGAAGAAGTAGGGAGTGGGGTTGAGTTGACTCAGAGGGTACCTTGAATGTGAATGTAGGTTTCAGGGTCCTCTGATGAGGAGGTTGATAATGGGAACAGATTTACTAATTATGGTTAAAAAGTAGGAGAACTTTTTCTCCATGTAGTTTTATTTGACCATCTTGGGCAAGTCATTTAACTTCTGCAGGGACTTGCACATAGCAGATACTCAGTAAATAACAGTTGAAAGATAAAGATAAATGAGACAGAATCATAGAAGATAAACATGATATTAATCCAAAGGATATTCTCACCCTCAAAATAATACAGCATACAGCAGAGTAGAGTCCCAGAAAGGTTGATTTTAAGTCAATATTATTACCTTCTCAAAATACCTCCTAATCTGTCCCCATCTCCACCCCCTCTCCACCAACATCACACACATACCAACAAAAAAGAGGCCAGACCTACTTACTCCCTGCCTAATAGCTGTCCTCCGGAATTTCCTCCCAACTCTATTCCTCTTTGCATGGAGTAAGTACTTCTGATCTTGTTTATTTATTCCTCGGTGTCTAATTTTAGATTTGATCCCTAGGGACTTTGAAACCCTCTGCACATTGTATCTGAACCACTTTTGTGATCCTTTCCATGACTTGAGATTCCCCCATTAGCTGTTCTTGAAGTGTCCTGTTTTCTGATGAAAACATACATACTGGTCCAAATTCTCACCATAGATCTATGGGAAAATTGCTAAAATGTGTCTGGCCTAATTTTCTCCTAACCTTTCCCCTGAACCCAAGTTTGACTTGATGACATCAAGGGCATTCACTTTTCTAAGGCTTCATATACTGACTGAAGTTGAAAAACAGTTAAAGAAAAGCTTATTTGGCTTCTGACAGAGCACAGGCCCATGGCCTACCCTGTTTGAGTTGGAGCAGGATTAGCGCTAGTAAAAGACTCCCCAAATGTATTCCACAGTCCGGGTTGGAAGAGAGACCATGTAGCTGAACCCATGCTTTGTCAGAAATCCCCTTGACAATGATCCTGAAAAAAGGCCTTCCAGTCTACCCTTTTAGAGCTTCAGTGACCAAGAACCCATTGGACTTCCTGGGTCATTGGGGGGGATGGGTAGGTGAAGAGGAGCTCTCTCTTTTTTTTCCTTACAGCAAAACCCTACGGGCTCCTTTGTAGGATTTGCCCATTGCCTCTAGTTCTGCCCTGTGGGGTCAAGTGAAAAAAAAGCCTAATCCCTCATCCAAATGGCTTTCCCTAAAATATTTCAAGACAGCTGTTATGTCCTCTCTAAGGTGTTTCTTCTCTAAGCTAAATGTCCTTGATTTTTTCAACTGCTGCTTATATTGGCATGTTCTCAAGGCCCCTCATCCTCCTGGGTTCCTGCCTCTGGCTGTTCATCGATTGAGGGGGGTCCACGGTGTCTTTCTTAACAAAACGAACAACTATGAACTTCAGATGTCTCATGATTGGTCTTTGCTCTGAAGGTTCCTGACCTTGTGCTACTCACTCAACTTCCTCGAGGCATTTCCTAGAGTTCTGTTGAATCAAAAAGGTAAATGGCTTTCCTCCCTGAAGGACAACAACAAATCCGAGATAGCTCAAAAGCCTGAAAAGGGTATCCGAGGATCAGCTCTGTCTGAGAATCACTGTATTACCGTATTTCTTAACCGGGAGTCCATGAGTTTGTTTGGATTTTTTTTAATATTTTGATGACTATATTTCAGTATAACTGGTTTCCTTTGTAATTGTACATGTTTTATCTTTGAGCTCCATTCTTGACTCTGGACTTCTTTCCCATACCAGCTTTTTCATCCAGGAAGATCCATCCTCTCTTACTGGTCCTTGCTCTGACTGGTAACATGCTTCCTAGAAGCGGCATTGAAAGAAAAGTACCCAGACCAGTCATATCTATTCCTTTATTTCTCGTTGGGTTTCACTCCTGACTCTCTAGACTTCTTTGTCCAACATAACCCTGCAGCCTTCTCACCCTGAGAGATCACTCCTCCCTGGATTCCTTCTTTTGATTTGTCAATTTCTTACTAACCCTTCATTTTAAGGAAACTGACCAGGCCATCCATTAGCCACGTTCATGCCCATCTTTTCTCTCTAGCCCTACCCCTTCCCTTTTCAGCTTCCTTTTGTGTCTCATCTTCTCCCATTAGAATGTCCTTGAAGGCAGGGGCTGTCTTTATTTCTACTTGTATTTGTAGTACCAGGACTTAGCACGGTGCCTGGTACACATAGTAAACTCATTAAATGCTTGCTGGCCTATTGACTCTATGCACTTAAAAACATAATTTTGAGAAGGGGCACATAAGTTTTTACCATGCTGTGCAAGGAGCACCTAATGGAACAAAGGACAAGAACTTCATTGCTTTAAAATTTCATTTTCTTGGAGCAAGGCAAGGAAGGGATTTTGGCTTTTCCTGCCCTTTGGAACCATTCCTGATTTGGGCAGTGGCATAAACAGGTTCCCAACAGACCAAGCTCTTTCAGCACTGGCCTTTGAGGCATCCCCAAGGAGAACATAAATGATGCCATTGTTTCCACTTCTGACACCCTCGAATTTTGTGATTCTTTGGTGGCATAAGAAATTACAATCATTTTCTATTTTGGCCAAACCTACAGGTGCTGACTAAATCTGACTCACAGGAAGAAAAAGGACTATTGTGCGTTGGGAAAATTGTATATGGCAAGGCAAGAATAAGGAGTAGTCATGGTGGGGGAGTCAGAGTTTTCATTTCTCTGCATTGCCATTTCTAGATTCTCTCCCAGTAGCCTCTCCTCCTTTGAGGTTCCTGCTACCCAAATTTATCACCAGATCCTGGTGGCTATTACATACTGACCTCCCCAGGACACTCTCCTTCCTTCTTCAGGGAGTTCAGTGCCTTTGTCTCCTCTGCAGCTCCTGCCCTCATACCAGGGGCATCATAAATATTGATACCTCCTCAAATACCTCAACTTCCCAGTTCCTCAGTCCATCAAATTCTGCAGACCTACTTCTACTCTGGATCTCAGTTACAGGCAGAGATGGTCATGCCCTTGATCACTCCATCCCCTACAAGTGCTCCACTTCCTTGTTCTTGAGTTCTAAAATTCTATTATCTGATCATGATCTTCTATCATTTCATCTTTGCTTTTGCTTTATAAACCCTAGCCCTCATCCTAATTGTGACCCCCCAATCTACTTCCCCTTCAGTTATTTCCCAGGCAGTTACCCCTGTATTGTCCATGCTCTTTGCCCTTCCCCTAGCCTAACCCCTTAGTGAATCACCTCTATCATCCCCTCCCTTTGAAGCACTTGTCCCCTTGTGCTCCTGCTGATCATTTCTTGTCAAACCCAAACCTGGATTACTCTTACCATCTCCCTCCTTCAGTCTGATTCATGTACTACTGAAAGGAGCTGAAGGAAGTCACCAAACCCTGCATCCAAGTCCACTACAAATTTACGTTGTCTAATTTCAACTGGTCCATCATTGCAGCAAGGCAGACATCCTGTTGGATATCCCACTCTACACATCGACTGTTCTAAACATTTTTGTATTTCAAGCTTCTCACAGAATCCCCTCTGCCCAAGTCCTTCAGCTGAGGACCCTAGCTCATTCTTCACCAGAGACCATTGTATCAAGAACTCCTCTCCCTCCTTTTCCTATCATATCATGCAAATACATTCCACCAGTATCTTCTCCTTATTTCTACCCTCAGATGAAGGCCTAGCTGTTCTTATCAAGGTTTACCCCTCTGCATGTGTCCTTGGTCCCATCTTCTCCCAAAGATTGCCACATGATCCTCCCCACTCTTACTCTCTCCCTATCTACTGACTCCATCCCTGCTGTCTGCAAAGATTCCCATATTTTCACACATCCTCACTTGATCCTGTCATCCCTATTAGCTACTCTCAATAAGCCTCTTCTCCTTGATGCTCTTTTCTCTCCAGGTTTCCCTGCCACTGCTCTCCTGGTTTCCCTCTACCTATCTAACCACTCCTTTTTAGTCTCCTTTGCTGGATCTTCATCCATACTGCATCTGGTAATTGTAGGTATCCCCCAAGGGCTCTGTTCTGGCCCCTCCTTTCTTCTCTCTTTATACAGTTTCACTTGGTGACCTCACTTATTATCTCTATACCCATGATGCTTGGATCTGTATATCCAGCACAAGCCTTTCTGCTGACCATCAGTCTCCCATCTCCAGCTGCCTAGTGGACATCTCACACTGGATATCCTATAGTCATTTCAAGCTCAACATTTTAAAAACTGAATACATTATCTTTTCCCCAAAGCCCTCATCTGCCATCTTGCCTATCACTCTCAAGGGTACCATCATCTTCCCAAGCACCCTAGCCTGAAACCTTGGCATTGTTCTCATTCTCATCCACCCCATATATCCAATCTATTATCAATTCTTGTTGCTTCTACCTTTATAACATGTTGTATCTGCCTTCTCTCCAGTTACAGTCACCTTCCTGATCCAGGCTCTCACCACCTAGGCTATGGCAATGGACTTCTGACTGGTCTCCCCTAAGTCTCTCTCTACTGCAGTACACCCTCCAATTAGCAGCCCAAATGGTTTTTCTAAAGTATAGACCTGACTCCCTGGGTTCCACTGGCTCCCATACTTCAGGATCAAATAGAAAATTCTGCATTTGGTATTTAAAGCCCCTTCCTACCTTCCCAGTTTTCTTACACTTGACTCTCATCCATACACTGTATGATCCAGCGACACTTGCCTACTTGAAGTTTCTTGAACATGACTACATTTCTAATCTCTGTACTTTTGCCTTTACTGTACCTCCTTCCTAGAATGGATGTTGCCTTATGTCCACATCTTGGTTTCCTTGGATTCATTCCTTCAAGACTCAGATCACCAAATGGAAAATGTCTGGGCAAGTGATGGTATATAAATTTAATGAAATACTATTGTACTATAAGGAATGATGAAAGGGATAATTTCAGATACACCTGGGAAGACTTCTATGAAATAATGCAGAGCAGAGTGAGCAGAACCAGGCAACGACATATATGATAACAACACTGTAGAAACACAACTTTGAAAGATATATGAATTCTTATCAATGCAGTGACCAACCATGGCTCCAGAGGACTGATGATGATACATACTGCTCACCTTCTGGAAACTAGGATAGCTAGCTTATATAATAGATAGAGTGCTGGGCTCAGAGTCAGAAAGACCTAAATTCAAATTCACCCTCAGATACTTACTAGTTTTGTGACCCTGAGAAAGTCATTTTACTTCTGTCTGCCTCAGTTTCTTCAACTGTAAAATGAGGATAATGATAGTACCTACTTTACAGGGCTGTTGTGAGAATCTAGTATAGTGATATTTGTAAAGCAATTCTCACAGTGCATGGTACAAAATAGATACTTAATAAATGGTGATTTCCTCCCTCCCTGAAAGAGCATTTGTGGACATAAGACACAGAATGGGACATATATTTTTGGACATGATGAATAAGAGAATTGGTTTTGCTTGACTATGTATATTTGTTATAGGTTGTTGTTTTCTTTTTTATTGGGAGGAGTTGGGGGAGGGAGAAAATAAATGCTTATTTAATTGAAAAGATTAAAAAAAACGCTCAATTGCCAGTTTCCTAGGTGCTAATGTTTTCCCCTCTCAGATTATTTTGCTTCTACTCTGTCTCTCTCTACCTAGATATTTACACGTCGTCTATCCCCATTAAAAAGTGAGCTCTTTGAGTACAGGAACTGTGTTTTGCCCTTATTTGTATCCCCAGCACTTTGCAGAGTGCCTTACTCCTTGTTAGTGTTTAACAAATGCTTCTTGACTGACTGGCTGACATGAAGAGAAGACTTTAAGGAGTTGTGATCTGTACCCATGGAGGGAATGTTTACACAGATGAAGTAGAGGAGTCCATTGAAGCAGTTCACATTCAGATACCTGCCCAAGAGCCGTGGCTATTGGCTCAGATTCTTATGGACATGCTGACATAAAAGTCAAGTAGACAGGTAGTGAGGAAACTTAAGTAAGTGAATAGAGCAATGGATTTGGAGTCAGGAAGACTAGTTTTAATCCAATCTTAGGTACTTACTAGTTGTGTGACCCTGGACAAGTCACTTAACTATTTTCAGCCTCAGTGTCCTCATTTGTAAAATGGGAATAATTAAAGCACCTACCTCACATAGTTGTGAGGCTCAAATGAGATAACACATGTAAAGGTTTTGCAAACCTTCCAGTGCTATATTATGATAGGATTCTTAACAGCACTTTCTATGATTATTTTTTATGATGTGACAAGAAAACTGGCTCCACTTAGGACCAAGTACACAGGATAAAGCCGGAAGCATTAGTTCTGATTATCTGTGGAATCACTGGAATACAGGTGGCTCAACTCTAATATTTGTGATGGGAAAGGGAAATGGGAAGCATAACTCTTTCCACATGGAAGGGTTTCCAAGCACCTACTTTTCTGGAGGGATGTCATAACCTCTGGCTTCTGGTAGCTATTCCTAAGAGAAGCCTGGAGTGTTCTCCCCCAGTCCTGCTAAGTACTCAAGTGCCATTGTGACCTTTCAATGACACATGGCCGCTCCCCTGCTGGGAGTGCTCAAGAAGCCAGTCCACCTCACCTTTGTCACTTGAGAAATGGAAACAAATTCAAGGTGCAGGAGAATGGTTAGTTTGCTCCAATATCAGTAAAAGGGGCACAGATGAGGAGCGTGCCACCCTTAACATCCAACTCCTTTCCTCAAGCAAAAATGACTCTTTTAGTGAATGACAGGTGACTTTGTCTTCGAATGCTGAAGGGAGTATCCTAGGGATGTGAACTTGAGTTTCACCAAAGTCCCACTATTAACAGAGTGAACTCCTGGCCACACAGACTCAGCCCTCCATGTCTGAAGGCCAAATTTACCCTAGAGCCTGGATGGAGGGGACATAGAAACTAGCTTGGAGATGAAAGCTTTGTAATCCATATTTTCTTAATGTCAGAGGAGCGGTGGCCTAGAGCTAGAAGGAATGTCAGAGGTCATCCAATCCAGGCCTATCATTTTACTTACTAATCAGGAGGAAATTGGGACCTGGGCAGAGGAACTGTTAATATAAGTTCTAGGATCTCAAGCAAAGAAATGATAAGAATATCCTCATTGAATAATTTGTTTTCTTATTTTTTTCCTGTAACTTGTCCATTAGCTACAAATACACAGTTAGAGATGGCATGGTATAATAGCTGGAACTTTGGACTGGTAGTCAAGAACCAGTCAATCAGCAAGCTCCTACTATGTGTGAGGTCCTGGAGAGACAAAGACAAAAATTGCCCCTTCCCTTGAGGGGCTTATGTTCTGCTGGAGGAAGATGGACTCATATAACTATGTGCAAACTCTATACAAGGTAGTATTGGGGGAAGGGCCTTAACATCTAGGGAGGAATCAGGAAAGACCTCATGTAGGAGGTGATGTTTGAACTGATGTTTGAAGGAAATGAAGGTTTTCAAGAGCTGGAAGGGAAGAGGGAGTACGTTCTAGGGCTGTGCTAAAGCATGGATAGGAAATGGAGTTTCACATTAGACATAGAAGGCCAGTTTGGCTGGACCTATAGACTGTGTGAAGGAGAGTAATGTAGAAAAGCTTGGAAAGGAAAGCTTTAAATGCCCCAAAAGAAAAAAAAACTTGTATTTGATCCTAAATGTAGAAAGTCTTAGAGCAGGGCAAGCAATGAGGAGGGGTGCTGAAGGCATGAACTAAGGAGGTGTATGAGTGGAGAAGAGACAGATTCTAGGGATGTGGAAGTGGAATCCACAGCTCTTGGCAACTGATTGGATAGGGGGCATAGGGGAGACAGAGTGAGGAGTTGATTATGATACTGTGGGTGTGAACCTGGCAGCATAATGGCCCCACAACAGAAATAGGGACCTTTGGGAGAAGGGTAGGTTTGAGGCAGAGTTGGTGAGCTCTGTTTTGGACTTGCTGAATTTGAGTTGCCTATGAGATGTCCAGTTTGAAATAGCCAATAAGAAGTTGGTGATTCAAGGCTGCCACTCTGGGGAGAAACAGGCTGGATCTAGAGATGTGGGAGTCATCTGCACAGAGATGCCTAAATCCATGAGGTCTGATGAGGTCACAGAGAAGAGACAGAGAGAAGAAAAGGGGGCCTAGGTTAGAACCATGGGGTAGAACCCTCCAGTGAGGAGGGAAGATATGAATGATGAGGTAGCAGAGGAGATGGAGAGACAGAGACAGAGAGACAGAGGGAGCAGCACAATTAGTTAGGAGGAGAGCCAGGAGAGACCTGTGTTATAAAAATCAAGAGAGGCAAGAGTATCCAGTAAGACCTTGGTTCAAATCTTGCCTTAGACACAGAGTTTGTAATCTTAGGCAAGTAAGTCTCATGATCTTTCAGTCTTCTTATCTTTAAAATGGGAATAGTGATAATATCTCACAAAGTTGTTACAAGGATAAAGAAAGATAATGTATTTAAAGCAATTTTCAAGGCATATCCTTACATAAATATGAGTTATTATTGTATAGGAATTAAATGTGTAGGAATTTACTCCTAAAATTTCTAACTTTGGGAACTGGTAAGATATATCCAATCTGATGAGCTTCTGTTACAGATTCATGCCTGTGTCTTGCACACCAAGAGCAGCCTAGCAGCAGTAATATACTGATTAATAGTAAAAACCTAAACAATAAAACAGAGAACAGTTCTGTTGGTCACTTTGCCTGTATTGTGGAAATGAGCACCCTGTGCTCAGTAGGCCCAATGCAGCAAGGAGCTGAGGATAGGAAAAGAGCCCTACTGGGAGAAATGAAGAGAGAACTTTCTGGGATGGGGTAGCAAGGGCATACCACAGTCTACAGAGCTCTGGGCATGGAGTCAGAATTCCTGAGATCCAATCCTCCCTCAGGCACTTCCTAGTGGCACAAGTCACTTCACCTCCACCTGCCTCAGTTTCCTTAGATTAATCTAGCACCTATAAATCCCCAGACTGTTGTGAGAATCACATGAGATAATAGTTGTAAAATGCTTAGCATGGGACCTGGCACATAATAAGCAGCACAGAAACGTTAGCTCTTATCATGGGCCCATGTTACCATACCAACAGGAATAGGGGTTTAAATGTAGAACCCTTTCCAGCTCCTAGAAAAACCTCAGGAATATACAAGGAAAAGTACCCCCCGGCCTCAGGTATTGCCTTAGATCACTAACAATTTTGGTGGTGTCTGTATTCTATCTCCCCAGTTAAATGACCAGTTCTTTCAGAGCAGGGACTGTGGGCTGTTGTCTGTCTTTGTACCTGGAGTCCCTAGCACAAGGAAACATTCAATCAATATTTGTTAACTGATTAGTTGATTTGATTTTATGAGGGGAAAACAATCAATTCAGCTCCTGAAAATTGGGGCAGGGAAAAATTTATTTTTGTAAATAGCATTTTATTTTTTCAATTACATGTAAAGATAGCTTTCAACAATCATTTTTATAAGATTTTGAGTTTCTGATTTTTTCTCCCTCCCTCTCTCCTTTCCCCAAGATGGCAAGCAATCTGATATAGCTTATACATGGGTAGTCATGTAAGTATATTTCCACATTAGTCATGTTGTGAAAGAAGAAACAGAACAAAAGAGAAAATCCATAGAAAACAAAAACTACAGAACAGGGACAACTGACTGCTTCAACCTGCGATCAGCCTCCATCCGTTCTTTCTCTGGATGTGGATGGCATGTTCTGTTGTGAGTCTTTCAGAATTGTCTGGGATCGTTGAATTGCTGAGAAGAGCTAGGTCTATCAAAGTTGGTCATCATACAATGTTTTACTGGTTCTGCTGACCTCACCCAACATCAGTTCATGTAAGTCTTTCCAGTTTTTTTTTCTGAAATTTTCCTGCTCTTCATTTTTATAGCACAATAGTATTCCA
>CM053775.1:7937673-7969591 GCA_028658325.1 Potorous gilbertii
GTTCATGTTGCCTTGTTGGATGAACTCTGATAATCCACTGAATTAAAATATGTAAGGGCCTAAGAATGATGAAAGCTTGAATAGTCCAAGACAAGTTATAATTTCCCTTGATATTATGCAGTGCAATCTTTAAGTTGTTGTTCAGTCATTTTCAGTCATTTCCAACCCTTTGTGTCCCCATTTGAGGTTTTTTTTGGTAAAGATAGTGGAGTGGTTTGCCATTTCTTTCTCCAGCTCATTGTACAGTTAAGGAAATCAAGGCAAACAAGGTGCCTTGTACACCCAAACAAGTGACTTGCCCAGGGTCACACAGCTAGAAAGTGCCTGAGACCAGATTTGAACTCAGAACATGAATCTTCCTGAGTCCAGACACAACACTCTAACTACTGCACCTTAGGTATTCTCCAAATTGCTATATTGACTGAACAATTAAAGATGTTTAGCTGTAGGAGAAAACCTCACAGGGGACCTGAGAGCCAACTACACTTGCACGCGGAAGAAAGATTGTGATTGTTTCACTCGTTCCCAGAAAGTAGTGAACCAGGGGTGATTGGTGGAACCTGCAAAGGGCCTGATTTTGACTTGGTGCTAGGAAGGCTTTTTAAAAAATTTTTAACAATTCCAACTGCTCACACATCCTCACACATGCTTTGAGAGATGCAGGATGCTCCTTCATTACAGTCATCTATCAGAGCCCACATAGTCACTTGCCACCTATGTTCTACGAGGTTTAAATAAATCCTAGTATTGTTGCAACCTGTTTTTCATTTATTTATTTATTTATTTATTTTTAGTTTTCAACATCAATTTCCACAAGATTTTAAGTTCCAAGGGCCTCATTTCTAAAATACATAGAGAACTGAGTCAAATGTACAAGAGTACAAGTCATTCTCCAATTGATAAATGGTCAAAGGATATGAACAGGTAGTTTTCAGAGGAAAAAATTAAAGCTATCTATAGTCATCTGAAAAAATGCTCAAAATCACTATTGATTAGAGAGTTTCAAATCACACCTATCACATTGGCTAACATGACAAAACAGGAGAATGATAAACATTGGAGAAGATGTGGGAGAGTTGGAACACTAATTCATTGTTGGTGGAGTTGTGAGCTGATCCAACCATTCTGGAGAGCAATTTGGAACTATGCCCAAAGGGCTACAAAAATGTGCATACCCTTTGACTCAGTAATATCATTTCTCAGACTGTGTCCCAAAGAGATCATAAAAATGAGAAAGGGTCCCACATGTACAAAAATACTGATAGCAGCACTCTTTGTGGTGGCCAAAAACTGGAAACCAAAGGGATGCCCATCCATTGCGGAATGGCTGAATAAATTGTGGTATGTTAATGTAATGGAGTACTATTGTGCTATAAGAAATGATGAACAGGAAGACTTCAGAGAGACCTGAAAAGACATGAACTGCTGCTGAGTGAAAGGAGCAGAACCAGGAGAACTTTGTACACAGCAACAACCACAGTGTGTGAGGAATTTTTCTGGTAGATTTACTACTTCATTGCAATGCAATGACTTAAAAAATTCCCAATAGACCCTTGAGGCAAAATGCCTTCCACATCCAGAGAAGGAACTATGGAATTCAATTGCAGAATGAAGCAGATCATTTTCTTTTGTGTTATGTTTTGTTTTATTTTATGATTTCTCCCATTCATTTTAATTCTTCTATGCAACATGACTAAGGTGAAAATGTATTTAATAGGAATGTACATACAGAACCTATTTAAAATTGTATGCCATCGCAGGGAGGGAGTGGGGAGGGAGAGGGGAGGGAGGGGAAAGGAGGGGAAGAAATCCAAGATGTATGGAAGTGGTTGTAAAACACTGAAAACAAATAAAATAATTTAGTTTTAAAAAGACAGATGTCAAACTACCACAAAGGCAAGTAAATAAACAAATAAATAAGTGAATAAATATTTAAAAAATTTTTTGAGTTCCAAATTTTCTCCCTATCTCTCCCTTCCCCCACCCTGAAACACTAGAGGTTCTAATTACCCCTTTTCCCAGTATGGAAGTGATTGTAAAACACTGAAAACAAATAAAATAATTTAATTTTAAAAAGACAGACATATCAAAATACTTCAAAAGGCAAATAAATAAACAAATAAATAAGTGAATATTTTTTAAAAATTTTGAGTTCCAAATTTTCTTGCCATCTCTCCCCTTCCCCACCCTGAAACGCCAGGGGTGTTGATTACCCCTTTTCCCAATCTACCCTCCCTTGTATCACACCCCTCCCTTCCCTTATCCCCATCTTCTCTATTTTCTTGTAGGGTGAAATAGATTTCTATACTCCATTACCTGTATTTCTTTTTACCCAGTTGCATGCAAAAACAATTTTCAACATTTGTTTCTAAAACTTTGAGTTCCAACTTCTCTCTCTTCCTCCCTCTGCACCCATCCTCGCTGAGAAGGCAAGCAATTCAATACAGGCTATATATGTGTAGTTTGGCAAAAGACTTCCATAACAGTCATGTTGTGAAAGACTCACTATATTTCCCTCCATTCTATCCTGCCCCCCAATTATTCTGTTCTCTCTTTTGACCTTGTCCCTCCCCTAAAATGATTGCTTCTAATTACTCCGTCCTCCCATTTATCATCCCCACACACACCCCACTTATCCCCTTACCACCTACTTTCCTGCAGTGTCAGATAGATTTTCATACCAAATTGAGTATGCGTCTTATTCCCTCCTTAAATGTGATGAGAGTAAGTTTCACTTTTTCCCTCTCCCCTCCCCCCCTTTCCCTTCCATTGTAAAAGCTTTTTCTTGCCTCTTTTATGAGAGATAATTTGTCCCATTCCATTTCTCCCAATATATTCCTCTCTCCTTAATTTTATTTTTTAGATATCATCCCTTCCTAGTCAACTCAGCCTGTGCCCTCTGTCTGTATAATCCCTCCAACTACCCAAATACTGAGAAAAGTCTCAAGAGTTACGAATATTATCTTTCTATGTAGGAATGTAAACAGTTCAGCTTTAGTAAGTCGCTTAAGGATTTCTCTTTGCCATTTACCTTTTCATGCTTGTCTTGATTCTTGTATTTGGAAGTCAGATTTTCTTTTCAGCTCTGGTCTTTTCATCAAGAATGCTTGAAAGTCCTCTATTTCATTGAAAGACCATTTTTCCCCTGAAGTATTATACTCAGTTTTACTGGGTAGTTGATTCTTCGTGTTAGTCCTAGTTCTTTTGACTTCTGGTCTGAGAGCTACCAAAGCTTTTCTGCCCAGGACCTGTGAGTAAAATTCCCTCTCCAGATCCTCCACTAGCTCCATCAGCCAGTGGTCCTCCTCACCCCAGGATAGCCACTCAGGGCTGAGATCCAGAGCAGTGGCTCAATTTCCTCTTTAGCCTGAGGCCTCCAAAAATGGTTACTGCTGCTGCCTAGGGCTGCATGGGGCTGCCATAGGCTGGGGCCAGAGCTACAGTAGGACTCTATTCCCTTTTCACCCAGGTGAAAGAGCTTTCTTATTGACCTTTGAAGCTGTCTTTGGGGTTTGTGGGTTGAGTAATCTGGGCACTGCAGCTGCTACCTGGGATTCTGTGCCCTGAAGCCTGCTTCAGTCCTGTCTGAGCTGCGCCACATGGCCAAAGCTGAACTGCGCTCTGCTGAGCATGGTGTGATAGACCTTTCCTGTTAGCCTTCCAGGATGTCTTGGGCTGGAAATCTCTTTCATTCTGTTGTTTTGTGGCTTATGCTGCTGTAAAATTGGTGTAGAGTCGATTTTTACAGCAGTTTTATGGGTTGTGGGGGGAAAGCTTCTATGGGTCTGTCCCACTCTGCCATCTTAAGCCCTTTGTTTTTTACACCATTGTCATTTCAATTCCTCCCTCCTGTCCTTTCCTGTACCCATTGAGCCATCCCTTATATCAGAGATTTAAAGGGGGGGGAAGCAGTTCAACAACAATTAATACATCAACTCTGTCTGACAGTATATGCAGTATTGCACTCCTATAATCCCCTACATGCTTTGCAGAGGTAGAAGCTTATTCAACTCTTCCTTGGGGTCGTGATAATTTGTCAGCATTTTGTTTCTTTTTTTTCTTCTTTTTCTTTTTGGGGATTACTTTTTGAGTATGGATTAGACTAGATGCTGAAGTCTCTTTTAACTAAAATTCTGTAATTTGACTTCCTCTTTAAGATCATTCAGTACTGTCAATTCAGAGGCCTACATTTGTGAATGAATTTCAGAAAAGAGACCTCTGTGACTTGGATGAGTTTTAGCTCTAGCTAGAAATAGTAATACATGGAAGGGAGGTAAATCTTTGATTGGCTGTTTCAGACTGCTGTGTACTGGAAGTCATCTTCAGTCAAAACTGCACAGGATTCCTCCCCGAATAAGGTTTTAACTTTTGATTGGCACAAAAGTAACAAGCAATTGTGGTGGCTGAGTCAGAGTACAGTGACTACCTGATTTTCTCAGTGGCCAGAAACATATCTCTTTTCAAATAAATTGTGAAGATTATGGTTTTTTTTTAAACTGAAAAAATTACCTAATTTATTTTTTAAGTTAAAAAAGGGAAGATATGATTTTCAAAGAGAAAGCTCATATGTAAAAACTTATCTGATGTTTTAAAGAAGAGCATAGCTCTGGAAAATGTCAGCTCCTAGTTGAGATCCATTTCTCTGTGTAAGGAAAATTACTTAAAGTCTGACCATAAAATGGGGGCAATACATTTGGTATGTTCTTGGACAATAAATGTGCAAACTCTCACTATTTTATACAAGTGGTATTTGGCATTTCTAACAGTAGTGTCTGGAAATAGGCACGGAGCTGTAACTGGGGCGAGGCAATCAGTGTGAATTAAGAGTGTGTTGGCAGTGCTTTCACTCTTTTTCTAGTATAGATGCAAAAAGATTAGAAGCTACTTACCAATAATAATTAGTTAAATTAGGAACCTCGAAGGATGGGTAGGGTGAGATCCTTCTCCTCTAAGGATATATTTTATTCTCTTTGCCTTGGGCTCAGACACTCCCTATTTAAGATTCTGGATAGGAATAACCACGTACTTTATTGACTAGGCACGCCTTGTACTCCTTACCTGTCATCAGGTAATGTTCACTGTAAGCTATGAGATCATATGACTGAGCAGTGGTCCCGCAAGTGCTGGACCAGCCATTGCATCATATTCTAGTCATCAGGGTCCCCCATGATCTAGACCTATTGGTGTCTACTAGGTCAACCTGATCATAGAAGCAAGCATAGAGGGGCCTTGGAACAATTTGGTCCAGGGTGGGCCCTGACAACGAAACTCCATCTAGTTAGGAAGCAGCACTTCAGGATACGAGGTCCATGGATTTTTTTGCTGTGGTTTTTAAAATTAACCTTTTGGGAAAGAAATCATATTGTTGTATATCTGAATATGTAGAAAGTAAAGTCTTACTAAGTCAAACTGGTGGGAGAAATATATGAAAAGCCAAATTGTATAAATGCTCTTTTACGTAAAAACAAGTAACAAAACTACAGTATGTGCACAATCAAGGTAGCCTTGAAACCCCCATTAATGTCAGACACCATGGACCATGCCAGTCAACCCTAAAGCCTTATTTTTGAATCATAAAAGAGCTGAAATAGACCTTGACGGTCATTGATCTAACCCCCTTAATTCACACATGAGGAAACTGGAGCCCAGAGAGGCTAAATGACTTCTCCTCGGATTCACATAGCTAGCTAGTGGGTACCTGCAGCAGGATTTGAACTCGTCTTCCGGACTCTAAGTCCAGCACTCTACCATGCTGCCTCGGACATTGGAACTTCTACTTTGGAACTATGCTTACAATGCCTCTGATCCTGGGAGAACTCTTGGTAATGGCCTGGACAGTGATGGTAGCTGAATTTCAGCTTAGTCAAATCAGAATTTTTAGAATGGAACTGTAATTGTTTGCCCCTCTGTTGTGTTAAGGATCCTTCCTACTCATGACGTAAATGACATCCCTGCTTTAGTTCAGCTTTATGCTCTGCCCTGCCCCCAGTCTTCAGCTTTCAACCCCAGCTCATTTCCATTCTCATCTTCTTCCAAGTCTGTAGCACCTTACCAACTCTTTGGATTGGTTCATGATTATTTGCATATTGTCTGCCACATTCTTTAAGTTGAAAATTAGGGGAGGCTGTAGGTGTCTTGGCAGGGTGTGAAGGGGTCAATCCAGATATAATGCCATTCATTTTCTGCTAAATTCTGACATAGGCACAGGCAGACCCAGGGATGGCAGGAAGGAATGACTCAACATGTCCCCCGCCTCATCAATAAGTAAATTCTGATTTTTTGCGTATATAGGTGGCATGGTATACCAGGATCTCTGCCCAGCACATAACTTAGAATCTAGTTCTTTTGCAAGGTGTTACAGTTATATGTACACATTGCCTCTTGGACTTGGGTGGTTGATTTTTATGAAGAATTAAATTTTATTTTAATACCCTCATTTCTATTCTTAAGTTTGCCCTAAGTGCAACTGGAGATATACTGTGGCTTAAATGAGGCAGGATCTGTTTCACTCTCAGTGTTTCTTCCATGTGGACCCAGATACAACTGATCAGACTTTTGTGGTAGTAGCTTTAGTAGGGCTGTTATACTTGTTTAATCCCTTCCAGAGCCCAGGTCTATTTCTGGCCTATATTGCTTTGCTAAAGTTACCAAATACAGTATGAAGAAATTGCCTTGCTGCCTTCTCTGCTGTTCAGTAAAGAGCACACTCACTGTACTTGGTGGCGATCTAAAGCCGTGCTCTGGGTGCATGAATGTGTAGGTAATGATGTTTTATGGCATCCCATTCTGGATGACTCTGGCTAGATTTCTGCAGGCATCAAGCTCTCCTGCTGAAATTAAGCAGCAAAATCTTTTGAAATGTCAGATAACTCAAATTGTACAGGACCTAAAAGATGAAAAGAACAGCATTGCTATTTTACTAGCCCAAGAATCCTCTTCACAAGGGAATGTGCCTCCTTGCCACCTGAGCAGGGCTTTCTATTGCGTATCAGAACTATGTCGTCATGATTCATGAATGACATAAACATTTGCCAGTAGGATCATTTGGATGCTATCATGGATATACCTTGCATTTCAGAGAGGGATTTAATATAATTTATGATTCCTTTGGTGATGGTGCTGATTTAGTTTTTACATTTGGATGTCTCATATATGGATCTTTTCAGACTCCCAGACCAGGTAGCATCTTGCCTAGAGCATCTCTGTTGATTTCAAAGAAGCCACAAAAGCAGCCAAAATCCTTCAAAGAGTTCTGTAAGACTGTCCTCAAAGGCCTAGCCCTTTTTGCCCATATTACTCAGAAGCAAGCTGTATCCTCAGGACTCCTCTTCTCCCTCTAGCACCAAACGCACACCCGTGAGCCCTTGTGTGACTACACACAACAGGGACTGTCAATGAAGGCAGAGAGAAAGAAGCTCTACTTCCACCCTTTCTAACTCTGTGGCCTTCTGGGTTCCAGACCCTGTCAGATTGACCTTTCCTGCTCTAGAACACTTCCCTGCCTTCACCTCTTGTGTTGATGGGATGTGATAGCTCTCTAATCTTTCCAGCTCCATCTGCCCCTCTGAAATGTAACCTTTATGCCTCCTAGACCTATAGTGTCTTCTGGACCCCTCCAGAGGGTCCCAGCTTCTGATCCCAGTTCCCTTCCCTCCAACATGGTGCTGATGCAGCTTCTGACCTGGTGTGATGACAGCATCTGTGAGCCACTCTGTGAATGAAGCAGGAACAAACCTTATTTCCTTTGTTTTTCTCAGTGTTTAGCTGAATATACCAGAAAATGCCTTCCCTCAATTTCAGCAGAGCCCTTGACAGAGTCACTCATGCTTTTCTTCTGGAAACGATAGAGACACTTAGGCTAAGAAACAGGCCAGTGTTATTGATCAGGAATTGGTTGAGCTGTATGACCCAAAGAATGGTCATTAATGGCTCGATGACAGCATGTAAGGGAGTCTTTAGTGATGTACCCTAGGACTGTGTGCTTCTCTCTTTGTTGGTTAACCTTTGGTTTGTTTTCTCTTTTCTTAAATCAATGGCTTGGATAAAAGCATAGAAGTCATGCTCATTACATATTTTCAGAGGACACAAAGCTGGGAGTGACAGCTAAGACACTGGATGAGAGGTAGGATCCCCACAATGTGAACAGGTAGGAGCAGTGGGCCAAGGCTAATGAGATTCAGTTTAATATCATCAGATATAATAGAAACCAGAGATAGCAGAACATTAGACAGATTTGGAAAGCTATACAAAACAAAAGCAGTTTTGGAATTTTTGTTCTTTCTAGTATTTATTATTTGCTCATTTCTACCTTGTTAAATGCTAAGAGATTTATGTAACAATTTACTTCTTATATTGTCTCTTTGCTCATTTGTCTTGTTGATCGTTATTAAGTTTATAATAAAAATTAACAGGGAGAAATGTTAGGGCTAAAAATCAACTTTCTGGGTATAATTGGGGAGACATGACTACACAGTTCAACTGCCCATAAGTGCTTCATTGGACTCCAGATATGGCCACCCAAAACCTCTCCAGAGCCCTTAGGCTGCCTGAGAGTCATAGGATCCAGGCCTAGGGAGACCATAGTCCTGTTTACACTGTTCTGGGTAGATCACATCTTGGACTGTTCTGTTCTGATCTAGACAGGGCATTTGAGGAAGTACATTGAAAAACCAGAGAGTATCCAGAGGATGGCAGCCTGGAAGGTCAAGGATCACAAAGTCACAATACAAAGATTGGTTGAAAGCCTGGGGCAGAGAAGACTTAGTAAGGGCCTGGTGGCTAGCTTCCTTGACACTTAGGAGAAGAAAAGGTGAAGAATTGTTCTGCTTGGCCTCAGGGGGAGGGAGAGGGATTGATTTGGGTTGGCTATAAGGGAGAACTGCCTTCAGTAGTAAAGGTTCAACTACTTACTGGCAAGTGGGGTCCCTCCAGAACCTGGGGGCATCTCTGAGGCACTGGTGTTTGTTTTTCTAATGTTTAGCTTATAAACACTGAATAGTGCACTTCCCTTCAAGATTATCAGTTGATCTCAATTAGTCAGCTAGACTTAATTAGCTTTTAGAAATGGATATTAAAAAAAATAGATGTTACAAAGCAAAGATTCTCAGCCTCTCTGGAGTTGTTTGAGATTTTCCTCATAAAAGGACTGGGGACTGACTGTCCTTCCTGGGAATTAGATTGCATTACAAAGAACTTGATTTTGAACCCTTGAGGGAAACTCCTGACAACACTTAGGAAGTCCTGTGGAGGGAGCTGAGGTTTTTTGGGGCCAGGGTCAGAAGCTGCTGGTCTGAAGCTTGTATGGGCTCTTTCCAGCATAGGACCCCTCCTCACAAAAGGCCTTCCTTTCTAACATAAGCGTCTTGCTTCTGTGTACTTGGCCCACAAGGCATGGCTCGTGGCAGATTCAGTTGAAGTCCAGCCCTCTTTCCATGAGCCTGTACTACCTGTCTTCAGAATTCTGCCTTGAAGTCATCTGTTAATTGTTTACAGCTTATGATTTCTGTTAAATGCATGGAGTAATTAATGCCTTAGTCTAATTAAACATCCAGGACTTATGGAACCAATGAGAACTCCCAATGAAATGGGGCATAATTAGATTGCATTTTCATATCCAATATATCCCTAGGAAAAGGGCTGTGTTTCATTCATCTTTGTAAACTCTACAGTACTTACTGCACGTTTGGAAAGTGTTTGTTAAATGAATAAATGAATGGGGATTCACTGAACAGTTTTTCTCACTTTCTGAAGGGTGTTCTGAGGGAGAAAGAAATGTACATAGACAAAGAGAAGGTCTCCTCAAAAATGAGTGGGAGGCTTTGAAAAATGACCTGTATTGCATATTGAAACTCCCATTTCACAAAATCTTTTGAAAGAGGCTCAGCAGCCATCTTGTCCCCAACATACGTGGAAAGAATTCTCACTTTAATGTACCCACACCAGCTTCTGTTGGAAAAGCTCCAGTGAAAGAGAACCAACAAGCATGCACCCAAGGGAGGCCACTCTATTTTGGGAGGCAATCTTCCCTGACATCTAGCTCAAGTTAACCCCATTGCTCCTGGCTCTGCCTTCTGACACCAGACAGAACAAATGGAATTCCTCTTCTGTATCACAACCCATGGGTGCCCTGCAGAGGTTGTATCATGTGCCCCCTAGGCCTTCTTTAGGTTAAATTGCTCAATTTCTTCAGTTAATCTTCCTACGTCATGATCTCAAGACCCTTCCCCAACCTGGTTAGATGCTCTCTGTTGAACACCCTCAGCTTATCCTTGTCCTTAAACTGTGGAGCCTCAGAGCCGAACATAGTACTCCAGATTAGGTTGGACAAGGACAAGGACTGTGGTACAATCACTTCCCAGTCCCTTGAAACTTTGTCTTTCTTAATGCAGACTAAGATTACATTAACTCTTTTGCCTGCCACATAATACTGCTGGGTCATATTGAGCTTGCTTGGAGTCCACTAAAACCTCCAGATCTTTTTCAGATAAATTGCTGTCTAATCATATCTCCCCTAACTGGTACTTTTAAAGTTGATCTTTTGTAACCAGCTTTAACACTTTACATTTATCCTTATTGAATTTCATCTTATGAGATTTGGGCTAATGTTCTAGCTTGTCAATTATAAACCATGCCTCTGCCATCCAGTGTATTAACTATCCTTCCTAACTTGGTGTAATCTTCAGGTTTTAGGTGCGTGCTGTCTACGACTTTAAGTCATTGATTAGGATGTTAAGGAGCATAAGCCCAAGTATAGATCTCTGGGCTACTTTACTGGAGACCTCCCGCCACATTGATAGTGAACCATTTGTAAATATTTCTTAAATATGGCCATCTAGTGCTTCTTAACTCATCTAATGGATTCAAGACATGAAGAGTGGTTCTGCATTTGGCAGAAAAGAGTGCTCTGGTAAATGTCTGGATAACTGAAGTCCTTCATTGCTAGTATATCACTTTGTGCCAGACTCCTGATCTGTTTCTCAAACACCTCATCTCTTTCTCCTTTCTGTAGTAAGTTCCATGGGCAGAATTACTTGTTTCTGTTTGTCACTGCATTGATTTTTTTCAGCAAAAATTATGTTTTAATTGGTTAGGTTCAGACCTATGATTTCATGTATGTAGGGAACTCTCAGTGTGGAAACTCTTTTCAGATATATAGGTCAGAAACTCCTCTGTAACTTACAGTTTTCAAGAGTTGCCTAGAGCATTAAGAGGTTGACCAATTTGTCTGTGTTCACACAGATATATGTCAGTCAGGACTTGACTTTCAGCTTTTTGTGACTTGGGCTGACTTTCTACCTCCACTGAATTTTATCTCAGTGCTTTCCACCATGTTTTTCACTTCTGTCTCTTGGATTTCCTCAAATGGGTAAGCCTTCTTAATATATGATGCTCCCCACCTTGTTCCAGAAGTAGAAATCTCATTTTCACATGCCGCCACCTTAGACAGTTGTTCACTTTCCAAGTGACTTCATTGGGCAACCGTGAGTTCATAACATGTGCCTCTGATCTTTCATTTCTTGTCTAAGACCTCATGATCTTTTGAAATACTTGTTCGGTTCCACCAGAAGTGGCGAGGTGGGAGGACTCTTTGTTGTACACACCCCAGGAGGAATACAGATCTCTATTGGCAGAAACACAGGTAGCTACTTCATTATCAGGAAATCACCACCAGCTGCTGTTCTTTGCCCTGTGCCAGAAGACCTCTTAGCTGAGACCATTTCATTCTTGGGAAGACAAGGTGCTACCTCCTCAGCATACGCAGCGCCCCCCCCCCACCTTAAGGAGGAACCTCCAGTCTGAGTATAAGCTCTAAGTATACAGCTCTTCTCTTTCTTCTCTGCCTCCACTTTCTAACATTCTGAAAAGGGTCAAGTCTCCTGTCCTCTGCCTCCAATCTCTTTTTTTTTCCATCGAAGCCTCACTTCTGTCTTCTTTAGGAACATTTATTGTCCCTGACACCTGGATTATGGAGAGACATCCATTTACCTCCTCCCCTAGGAGAGTGATCAGACTACACTTAGAATACATATGAGTCATTCAGATGTGGCAGAAATAAAAGCATCACACACTTAATGCAAGTCACTGCACTATTTCCTCTACTCTCCATTCTGAGTGGAATTTTCAACTTTATTTTATTGAAGTACCTCTAAGTGTTTACACTCCAATCCTAAGCACCTCGTTAAAACTTTTACAGCCAATTATTACTTCTTAATCACTTGACAGCCCGACTTGACTTCCTTTCTTTAGTTTGAAAAATCCCCAATCCCATACTCCTCCATCCCTCTGCCATCTATGGCCTCCTTCCTGTGGTGCCACGGTTGCCCAACCCACCATCTGCCCTGTGATTCTGCTTTCCCTTCACTTGGTCCACTTTTGACTTTCCTCACCCTACATCGTCTTGCCAACAATCTTTTCCTTTTCTTTCCCGGTCTTCCTCTTCGTGTCCTACACTCTGATCCTCCTTAATCATTTTTTATTCTCTTTAACCTTGCTTATCTTCTCCTTTTCTTCACAGAATCTTAGAAATCTGGTCTCAGATCTAGTCCTGTGGGAGGTTTACCTTCACTTTTCCCTCCATTTTTCCTCCTCAGAGTCAACTTCGGACTTTCTTCACTTGTCTGAATCCCTTCAAGTCATTTTCCTTCTCCTTATCTGCTTCAGGGCCTTCTTTCTTCTCCCACAACTTTCTTCTACAAAATCCGAAAGTAGAAGGAAAGAAGAAATCAATGGCTATTTTTCTAGCTTTCTGAAGCAGTTTGTGTAGGCAACAATAAATGCATGTCGACAAAGAGAATGATCTCTTAAAATGGCTGGTGGGCTTTGAACATATAACTTGCGTACTACATTGGAGCCAACATATTTTCTATGAGAACACAACTTTGTAACTACAATGGAAATCACTAGCAAATGTGATCTCGTATACAAATATACATTTTAGGACCATCAGATGCATAAAATAATTCCAAGTTGTATAGGACAGAGTACACTGATGATATCACCAGGCCATCTTAGGATAGTAGAAGAAGATTATGGATGAAATCACATGGCAGCCCCTTGTAACTTACTAAGAATAGTAACAAAGAGAGCAATGACAATAAAAACAGTAATTGACATCTGACATAGGCTTGCTCTGTGCCAGGCACTGGACTAAATGCTTTATAACCCATAACCCATTTGATCCTTGTAAAACCCCTGGGGGTAGGTGCTACTCTGACCCTCATTTTACAGAGGAAACTTGAGGCAGACAGAGGGAAAGTGACTTGTCCAGCGTCATATGGCTAGTAAGTGTCCGAAGCTATATTTGAACTTAGATCTTCCTGAATCCAGACCCAGCACTCTATCTCCTGAGCACCGACCGGCCTTAGCCTCTCTGATCCTCGTTTTTCTCATATGTAAAATGGAAATAATAGCAGCTGCTTCACAGAGTTGTTATAAAGATCAGATGAGCTAATATGCTAAAACTACTTTGCAAACCTGAAAGTGTTAAATAAATGTCAGCAGTGATGATGATGATGACAACTTATGCATGATCTGAGATAACAAAACACTTTTCTAAATGCTTATATCTAAAAACGCAACATCTATGGAATAAAACCAAATAAAATAAATATGAGCATTCGTATACTGTATTGAAGTACTCTTATGTGTGTGCTTAAATCACTTTACTGTGTATTTTCATTCTGAGTCCAGATTTTCTTTTATTAAGAACGATGATAATGTTAATTATTTATATTCCACTTTAAGGTTTGCAGATTGCTTCACAAATACATTTTCATTTTTTCTGGAGAGGGAGGTACTTTTATGAGCCCCATTTTACCTATGGAGAAACTGAGACTGTCAGAAGTTAAATGATTTGTCCAGGGTCACACAGCTAGTAAGTGTTGGATTTGAACTCAGGTTTTCCGGATTCCAAATCCTTCACTCTATATGCCTTAGCTATTTCTAAAATACAAAGTAGAAGCAGCAATCATCTTCTACAAGTTGCCACCTTCAATTTTTAGAACCAGAAATTGGAAGTTATTTTTGTTCAGAAAGGTGGTATGCTTTTTACATAGTTGCTAGAGACACCTGGATGAATCTGTGATCTCCCTTCAGCAATATGGATGGCAACCCAGCCATGTCTTCTCACCTTGTGAAAGTCTTGCCCATGTTCTACCATAAATATTCAAGAGGGAATTATGACCAGTGTTCGTGGGTTTGTTTTTGATGGAATGAGGTGAGGCTTCTTTTAAATCCCTTTAACATTGACTGATGACCCCTGGAGCACATCAGAGCTGTTTGTTGATTATCCCTCTCTTGACACACAAACAGTTCCTTCTCTGCAGCTCTCTGATGATATTCTACCCCCTTCAATTGAGTAATTCTTCATTAACACTGTGTTGTTGCCTACTCATGCCTAACATGTACCTCTTAAGAATTAGGCTGCCATTGACCTATCTGGTTCAACAAATAAGCCTTCTTCTCCTGTAATGCTGTCATCCCTTCCCTAGTTATGAATTCTGTAGTCTCTAATTCTTGGGATCTCTAAAATCCATCAGTAACAGACTGTGAACCCAGTCACACACTAGATAAAGGTTTTTTTTTGGGGGGGGGTTGTTGTTTGCAAATTCTTTTATGAACTCTTGAAATCTTTATGCAGTCTTGTTCACTCCCAAATCAGAATTTTTATACTTATTTTATCCTGGCCAGATTGTAATATGAGGATGATTTATCAAGTACTACCTATTGAGTAATTTAGGTCCATTCCCTAACTCCCAATCTCACCGTCAGCCATCTGCTTAGTAAGTTATAACACCAAGGGTTCAATTTTCAAAATTAGGTGTTGAATTAGATCACTAACCCACTGGGTAGGGACTGTTGCTAATTCTAAGTCTGTACATCCCCTGAAGAAAAGGCTGCTATTGCTGTGGTTAATCACCAAACCCTCAGTTTTATAGTACAGGTATGCATTTGATTCTAGAAATACAGGTTCTCTGAATTTCGGGAACCATTTTGATGACTCTACCTGGGTTATATGGAGAGATTGGTAAATTACAGCACAATTAGACAAGCGAATTTATCAATGAAAATCTGTAATTGAGTAGTAATATTGTGCATTAAAAAACATTTTCAGTGTAGTATCATACTTGTTTTTGTGAGGAGACAAGCTTTAAATCTCTTCTCTAGGAGTTAGGCAGGTAGTCATTGTGGTAATCCTTGCTAGAAACAAATGCAGGCAGATTATACTCAGGGGCTGTTGCATAGTTTCTGTGGTTTCCTGTAACTCCAACTGCCTTTCAGACATCTTATGTCCAGTAGATATCTTAAACTCCACAGAACTCGATTTCTTTCTTCCAACTCCTTCCCACCCCATACACACTTCATTGTTACTATCAAGGCCAACACCATCCTCTTAGGCCCTCAGGTTCACAGCTTAGGGGTCATCCTGAACTCCTCACTATCTCTCACAGACCTCCTCCATCCAGTCTGTTGCCAACAATCCTGTTGATTTCACTTTTGCAGTGTTTCCAGAATACACCCCCTTCTCTCTTTCACTGCCACCGTCTTGATGTAGGCCCTCATCACCTCCCACTTTTACTGTTGCAATATCCTGTTGGTGGTTCTTGCTTACCTGCTCCGATCCATCCTCCATTTAGCCACCACAATGATTTTCCTAAAGCACAGGTCTGACCACGTCACTCCCCCACTCAATAAACTCCATTGATTCCCTATTGTTTCCAGGATCAACTACTCAGTGGTGTGTTTGGCATCCAAAGTCCTTCATAAACTAGCCCCCTCAGACACTTTTCCCCAGCATGTAGTCTTTGATCCAGTGGCACCGGGGCTCCTTGCTGCTTCACAAACAAGATACTCCATGTCTTGACTCTGGGCATTTTCTGTGGCTGCTTCCCATGCCTGGAACATCCTCCCTCCTCATTTCTACCTCCTTCCTTCCCTGGTTTCCTGTAAGTCCCATGCCTTTCCCAACTCTTAATTCTCATGCCCTGCCTGTTAACTGTCTCCTATTTCTTCTGTATAGAGCTTATTTATACATATTTGTTTGCTTATCTCCACCATTAGATTGGGAGCTCCTTGGGGATATGGACTAGCTTTTGCCTCTTTTTTGTATCTCCAGTGTTTAGCACAGTGCCTAGCACAGGATTGGGGAAGCTGCATCCTTGAGGACACATGTGGCCCTCTAGGTCCTCAAGTGCACTTCAAGTTACACTTCCATACTTCTAGCGTGGATTCAATAGTAGGCACTTAATAAATGTTTATTGACTGACTAACTGACTGTAGGTACCCATGGACCCTGAAGACCAGGATAATAAGTAATAAGCACTTCTCTGTGAGTGTCAGTATTTGCCCAAAGAGAATAACCAGCATGTTCAGGTATGCTGTGGTCTTTTCTAGAAAATGGCTGAAAAAAGACAGGCATAGCACTGCCTCTTACCTGCGCTTTCTGAACAGAGTGTTCATTTTGATATCATGTCTGTCCTGAGATCATAGGTGCAGGGGATCATAGATTGGGAGTTGGAAGAGGTCTTAGGAGGCTTGAAGCTACCATGTCATTTTATAGTAAGCCAGCTCTTCTGACTCCATATCCAGTATTCTTTCCACTGTAACATTGGTGACCATTTTTCCCTTTTCCTCAAAGGATTGCATTTCTATAAATCATGTAGTAAAGCTTTAAAACTGGGTTTTTAAGAAATCGAATTACTAATCACTAATCTCCAAAGGTAAAGGTAATAGCTGTTAATATCAATTAAGAAAGAAAATGTTAAAGTTTTCTATTAAAACAAGTGGTCAAAGAATACGAGCAAGCAGTTCTTAAAGGAAGATTTGCAATCTACTAAGAACTATATGAAAGATTCTCCAAATCACTAATAATAAGAAAAAATGCACATCAGAACAAACCTGAGGTTTCACCTCAAACCCAGCAAATTGGCAAAGATGCCAAAGGTTGGAAATAGTCAATGCTGGATTGGTTGTGAGAAGGTAGGCACACTAGTACATTGTTGGTGGAACTGTGAATTACTACCCCCATTCTGGAAAGTTCACAGGTTTGTACCATTTCATATATTGTCTGATTTATTCCTACCTATTGATCGGTTTTGCTGATTTTCCTTTACTTTAATTAAAAATAACAACAGCAGCAAACTTTGTTCCACATGATGACTCTCTTGGAAGATGACAGTAAAAAATGTAGGTGACATGAAAGCAAAAGATATTAATAAAAATTATTTTTTTAAAAAGTAAAATGCTGGTTTTCTCTACATGATAGCAGTATGAAACAAGCTTATTGCAACTGCTTCCCAGAGTCCAGCCACTTACTTCCTTTTTCAAATGCTAATTTTATAGGACTGACTTTTGCAGTAATTCCTTCCCCCACCCCAGTGCTTCCATGGAGTTCTTCCCTATCAGTAGAAGTTAGCAAGACATCTTCAGATTGGCTCAGCCTGGTGGTTGCGATAAGAGACCTTGGATGCTTCAGCATTTAGGTTAAATTCCATTCCTTCCTCTGCTTTGTCTGGAGATAAAATGATGATAAGCAGTGTTTTCTAATTAGAGCATCACTGAGCTGCCATCAAAATGCTATAAGGATATAGCATTGTCACTTGGTGCTGTACTAGATCTAGTGTTGTGGCTAGAAAGGTACATCTGGACCCAGGCTCATATCCTGCCCTCATCTCTGCGATCCAAGGCAGTGTGCTCTGGGACATAGCAGAAATTACAGAAAGGCAAAGTGCACATACACTGTCTCTCTCTCTCTCTCTCTCTCTCTCTCTCTCTCACTTTGTCTGTATCTTGTTAGCTCGACCCCTGTTCTTTTCCAATAGGTTCCACACAATTTTTACCACCTTAAATCATAGCATTCAGCAATTCACTCTTAATGGCCCTGTGCTACAGGAGCAGTATGAACGTAGGAAATGCCGCTAGACACTGATGGTACCAAGTGGGCTGCACTCACTTGGGCCTAGGTTTGGAACTCCCCCCTGCTGTTTCCCTCCCCTGCCTTCTTTCCTAAAGCAAGAGTCTAACCATGCCACTTCCCTGCCCAAGAGGCTCCTATGGCTCCCTCTCAGCACTGGACTAAAATTAAACGCCACCTTTTGACATCTAAAGGCCTTAGTTATCTGACTCCAATCAGCCTCTCCAGACTTATTACCTCTTCCTTTCCTTCTATGCTTTCTCTGTCAAAGGCAATTGACTAATCCATGTATTTCCTGTTCCCCACATCCCACATCCAGGTTTTACACGGGATGTCTTCCAGTGCTCAGCCCAGATGCCACCTCCTTGCATGGAACTGTTTCTCCCAGTTACTATTTGCTTTATTTTTAATTTCTCTGGTCATATTAACTCTCCTTACCCCAACCTCCCCCACAGTAGGTCGTGACACCTTGAAAGCAATGCTTTTTGCTTTTGTGTTTGTGTGCCTGGTGTCTAACATACTACCTTGCATATAGTTGGTACCTAATAATACAAAACCTGGGAGAATGGAAAATGTCTTTTCTACCTGGAAAGGTGTGACAGTATGTCGAAGCCTCTCCGAATCCATTTCCCTAGAGGTTGTGATACAATGCATGTGAATTCAGGAGTTAGACATTACCCTGGATTGTTATAAGCGACGAGAAGTCTGCACAAGAAGAAGCTTTGTGCAAGTGCACAGATTTTCTTCTCTGTTTCTCTGGGATAGTGGGTAAAATGCTAGGCTAGGAGACAGAAAAACCTCCCCACTATGTGCCTCAGTTAGCCCCCTAGCATTTATCTGCTAAGTTGTAGATAGAATTCAAGCTGTGTTTGCTGGAGGGAGTCATACATAGAGTTCCCCTTTACTGATGAAAAAAACACAACACAGCCTTTACTCGTTGGTGTATTCCATTATTTCCTGGAATCAGATTGGCATTTCCTTCTGCTGCTCATTTTACAGATGAGGAAATTGAGGCAAACATGGTTAAACGTATTTTCCTTAATTTTAAGTTATTTAATTATGGATATTAGAACTTTGTCAAATATATGTAAGGCAGACATTTTGCCAATCTCTTTGATTTCTTTTTTTATTTTAGCTTTAATTATTTTGTCTTTGCATAAACATATTTTATCTTCAATCATTTACTCTATTTTGATTTTTTCTTTACAACTAAGAGAAATGTAATACTATTTCTCTTTCAGAATTTTTACTTTATAAACATTTAGTTCACTATTGTTATTAGAGTTTATTGTAGTCTGTTGTGTAAGATATGATTTTGGTGCCTATTAAATGCTTAAGAAGTATCTAGAATTGAACTAAAGGGAACTGAATTTAATTGAAATATTATGAAATTTTATTTTGAGACAGGGGAACTTTGCAGTGGAGTCATGTGCTCAATATTTAAATTTTAAAAATTCTTTGAAAAATAAAAAAATCAAAACTCTTCCTTAATTTTTACCCAAACTCTGTTTTTCTCTGAGTCTTTGCTTGTAGATATTTTGGAGTCCTTTTCTTTTGGGTTTGTGTCTTGAGTGTTCCTGCTGCCATAATAGCCCTTTATGGTGAGACATTGTAATTTTTGTTTGCTCATTATTGCAGCCTACTTCCTGACTTGGGATTTGATGTTAGGGTTAGGTTCTTCCACACTTCTGGAAGTCTGTCCTGGCCCTGTTGCTGCTTTCTTGGGATATTGACTATTGTGTCATTTCAGGATCTCAGGGATAGACTGGGGATCTGCAAACTTTCAGTGCTCTCATAGTAGTTGGATTCAGGGCAAAGTCTGATCACTTTAGCCGCTGGTCTGAGCTCTGCAAGTTCCTGACCTTGGGTTTGGGTCTGAGTAAAATTATATTACTATTGGACTCAGCCCCCATCAACCAAATGGAGCATTTTATTGATTCAAAGTATAGATGTCTAGGTTCCCCATTGGTTTGGAATTCCTGCCCTGATTATCCTTCTGAAGACTGGGCTAGATGCTGGAACTGAGACCCTGCTCTTGCACATGAAGTTTGAGCCACGTTGCTGCTGCTGACTTGTAATAGAAAGTCATTTCAAGAGGGAGAGAATGTTAGCAGGGCAATTTGAAAGGTCTAATGTGGTGGGTGGTATTTGACCTGTGATTTGAAGAAAGCTGGGGAAACTGAGAAGTTAAAGAAAGGGAAAAGGAAGCAAAGTGGGAGCAATCTTCTGGAGAAGATGGATGGGATAGGATGAAAGACACAGGTAGAAGGCTTTGCCTTGTCAGGAAGAAGGGCTGTATGAGACAGAGGTGAAATAGGAAACAGTGGCCGAAGGCTTCTGAATGATGGAAGAAGAAAAGCAAGCTTGCAGTAAATAACCTCTTTTTTTTTTCAGTGAAATATCAGGCAAGGATTCTTTTTTAGATTTCTATGTTGAGAATGTTGTGGGCAAATGTAATCTCGATCAGAATGGTAGGAAGAGTACATAATTCAGTGGGGATTGGAAAGAAAAGGCCCAATGGTGACCTTGGACAGGCTGGCAAAATGGGTGTGGTTAAGGACTCATGCCCTACCATGAAGGAATCTGAAATTCTGTTACAGAACAGAATTTTGCATTCAGACAAGGAATATCTGGGTTGAAAGTAAGGAGGAAAATCCCCTTTAGCTTGTAAATGCAGCACATTTGATGTGGAAGTCATGGAGGCATAATAAAAATGAAGCCCCATGATGCCCTTTTTATCGAGTTAATTTTCTGTTCATAAACATACTTTAAAAGAAATAACTCCCAGCTTTATTGAATATCATACCTCCAGCTTGGTTTGAAGACTGCTTATATGTAATCAAGCACACCCCCAGGGGTTTTCTTCCCCAAAACATTAGTACTAGTAAAAGCTTGGCCTGACTCCTTGGTGTTGTTGGCTCATTTGGTGCAAAGAAGGTGACATCAGGGACCATGTAATTGTTAGTCATGATCATGCCCATACTCGGGACAACATGACACCAAATGAGAAGGTACATAAATTTTCAGTTCTTGATAGCTCTTTCCAGCCAGCATAACTCTTTCTTCTGAGAAGCTCAAGATTTGTTCAGCCTCTAAGGTGGTTTAATGAGAACTCCCAGTGTCTAATTTGAACCAGCACTTGGTCCAGCTGGGTCATATGATCTATGTTTTGCAGCCTAAAGGTCAGAGTATGATTTTAGCCAAATAAATTATTCACAAAGGGTTTTGAGACTCTCTGGGGCTTCTCAGCCTCTTCAGCTTCTTTCCTGACCTCTGTCTTCTGACCTATATTACTCAGGGCTTCAAAATCAGAAGTGTCCTTGGTTTTTCTGTGGGAACATTCTCCTATTTTTTACAGCTATCCAAGAGCACTAGTTCATAGCTATGTTATCAAGAGCCCAGGGGAGAAGGTTATATAGCATCTTTGCAGGATGAATTCCCTTGTGTTACAGAGTGATGGAAGAAAAGAAAGGAGAAGCAAACTCATGCAACCCCTTGTTTGTTCCATTGGAGTTTTCTGAGGTTATTTGTGACTTTATAGAGCTGAAGGATAGAACTTAAGAGCTGAATCCTTAGAGAAGGATCCTTAGAGACAGAGACCCAGAGATGTGAAAGGATTTCCCTAAGGTCATTTACCTAGTTAGTGGCCAAGCTGGAAAAAGGATCTGAGGACTGTTTGCATAGCAGAATCTTATTCTAGGAATTCTGCAAAGGAATAAACCATTCAAATTGAAAAACCACGACTATGGTGCCTTATAATAGTTACTTAGAGAAGGGAGGAAGTTGAAAAAACAGAAGGCTGATTGGAATGCCCTACCTCACTGAAGGCCTAGGATCAGAGACACAGAGCTGGAAGGACCTTTAGACATCACTCAAGCCAAGGCTCTTATTTTACTGATGAGGAAAACAGAGGCCTGAGAGGTTATGGGCCTTGCCTCAAATCACTTAGTTACTAAAGAATTGAGTCAGTATTTGAGCTCAGACTCGAGGACTCGAAGCCAGTGAGCTTCTACTGTTCCATGCTGCTGCTTGAAGCATGGAAAGGAAAGGGGGCATGATGACTTTGTCATTTCAGTTCAAGGCTCAGCCTCCACTCAAATGCTGTTATATTTGCTTTGTATAGATTTGGTATTTATTTATCTGTGTATAGGTTGTTGACCTCAGTAGAAACAACCTTGAGGGCAGAAACTGTTTTCAACTTTATCTTTGGATACCTAGAACCTAGAACATAGTAGGTGCTTACCAATGCTTTTTCAATTCTGTTTGACTAGAGGAAGTGGAATGATATCTCCCTGGACACAGATTGGATTTAGGCAGCTAAGCAAAGGGAGTCAGAGTACTTTCAGGCCTCTTGGAAAGGGTGTAGAATGTCATGCCCTTTCATCCCTCCTCACTTTAAATGCTGAGTCATTTCTAGCCACCCAAGCTGAAATAGCAGCTGGAGGTGGGGGTGGGGAGGGGAACAAAAAGCAGAACCAAATGGTTGAAAACACTTGGGTAAAGAGCTTTGATTCCTCGGGGATCCTGGGAAACAAATCAGGGAGAGAAAAAATCAACCTTTAGTTTGGGAAAAAAGATTTATTTGGGAGGTCTCTGGAAGTGATGATGGATAAGGTAGAAGAGATGACATTGGAAGGTCCCAGAACTGTTCCCAGAGCATTGGTAGAGTAGAAAATCTCAGAGAGAGGAGAGGAATAAATTTCTCCAGTATGACTGGGAAAATGATTTCTCTCAAACGTGACAAAAGAACAAATGGGAGACCCCAGGAGCAAGGGACTAGAATTCCATTCCCTTGGCAGTGGCCCAAACAGCTGGATGGGTTGTGCCCCCAGTCTCACCCTCAAGCCAATACCATGTTGGAGAAAGTCTGAAGCATACCCCCAAATCAATCAACCCTCAATGTTTTTGTAACCGTTTTCTGGAGAATCTGGTCTTGCCACATTTTATAGTACAGAGGAAGAATCATCTTCAACTTTGAAAACTGAAAAGAATCTTTGAGATACCTGGGCCAGCAACTTCATTTTGCAGAGGAGAGTACTGAGGCTCAGCACAGATAGGGGACTTGGCTAAGGTCACAAGGCAGGGAATAGATTAGATATATTATTAATTATAATATAATAATTATATAGCAATTATGCACCATATAGTAAAATTGTAATATATTCTATATGCATATGTATTTTATTGAAATTACAAATTCTTACCAAGGGACATCGTGTTCTTTTATAGTATGTGCAAAGAATGTCTGATCTAATTGTATATTCTTTTTCCTGGAGTCGGTCTCTGTAAGATATTCCTGAGCAAAAACTGATTTGGGGTGGGTGGGAGGGAGAGATGTTCATGATTATGGCATCAGACTGCAGTTTGGCATTGCAGCAGGTTTCTATACTCGGGTTGAATGTCAAGTCTGTAGCGGAGAAATGGACTTGTCTTGGTGACCCAGCTCCTGTGGGGTAAGGCTGAAGAAGACAGTAGGATGGTCTCCAATGTACAGCCCCAGAGGGTGCCTCCCCTGTGAGCAGTCCCTCGTTTAAGTTCCAGTGTCAACATTTTCAGAACCTATGCAGCCATCCAGTCTGCAGCCTAGTCCCCCAAGTGGTGCTTAATAGAAACACAAGAGTAAACTCTGGTAAAGGCTTGGAAAATCGCTGGCCTGAAAAGGCAAAACAAACAATGGAAGAAAAAGCCACAGATCTCTGGAAACATTGCCCTTTTGCCACTGCCTGTGGGATGTCTCCACTTTGATGTTCACTTCAGACCCAGTGTGTCACAAACAAAACTTCTCTCTCATCATACGAGCTCCTCCTCCCTCTTCTCTGTTGGTCACAAGCAATCTAGCACTGTCCCAGATGAATATGGCACCGCTTTGAGTTGCTTAGCAAATGACCTCCTCTACTTCACTTCATGGAGAATATTGACTCCATCTGTCGTGAGTTCTCCCCTCTCCCTTCAGGCCACAAAACCTAGCTGTGCTTCCTGCAGGCTCCCTTCCTGGAGTCTCATATGGGGAGTAGGTGGCCTTTTTCTAATCTGTCCATTTATATTCTCATCCCAATCAGAGCTCCCATCTCTTTCCAAGCCTTGCCTCATCAGTTTTTCCCTTGCTACTAGTTCCTTCCCCAACTGCTTACAAACAGGTTCACATCTTACCTAGCCACAAAAAGCATCCCCCTGACTCTTCCTTCCCTCCCTTTAATCTGCTGTTCCATGCACTCCTCCACTTTCAAGAGCAGCAGTGTCCAACTCATCTAGAAAATGGGGGCCAGTAATCCTTCCCTAAGGATACCTGTGGGCCACGAATTGGTTTGGGAAACCACATATTAATGTTATCTATATTCTATTAGAGTTGTATTTATTTTATAAAATAATTTCTCAGTCAGATTTGGGCTGCCCTGGGAAATGTTGTGGCCTGCAAGGCAACCCACTAGTCTATATTCACTGCCTCTGCTTTGGCAACGTACTCATTGTATTCTGGCCTCTGCTACCGTCCACCAAGCTGTGCACTTAGCAGTAACTTCTTTCGAAAAGTTTTTCATTGCTATAGTTAATGTTGAAATCACTTTTACTTTCCAATATATCCCTTCCCCATCCCATCCCGGAGCCATCCCTTGTAGCAGAATGAAAGGGAAGAAAAACAAATCACTTTAGCAAAACTAATGATCACATTAACTAAGTGATAGTATATGCAGTATTTCACACTCACAGCCCCTACCTCTGCAAAGTGGGAAAGTTCATGCTTTTCTTCCTTTTTACTTCTCTTCTTCAGGGCCAAGCTTGATCATGATAATGACAGTAGCAACAATAACAGCAATAACTGTCATTTCTGACACTTCTAAGGGTTGCAGAGAGCTTTACAAACGTTATTTCATTTGATTCTCATAAAAACCTGGAACACAAGTTATTATTCCTATTTTATAGATGAAGAAACTGGCAACAAAAATTAAGTGACTTGCCCAAGGTCTCATAGCTAGTAAGTGTCTGAGACCACACTTGAACTCAGCTCTTCTAGACTCCAGGTCGAGCACTCTAGCTACCTCTTATCATCTCCATCTTTAGAGTGTGTCTAGGAATGTCTAATCCAGCTAGTGTGTAGTCAGTATCTGAGGCCAGATTTGCAATATGATGTTCCTTTTCTCTAAGTCTGCTGCTCTGTCTTTTGTGACATCTAAATGATTGTTCAGTCTTAATGACATCAGATCTGGATCTGATGGCTTTTCTGGCTTAGCCTACATCAGATCTTCATTACCTCTAGCCTAGACTTGCTATAGTTAGCCCTGCTTTGAATCTCTCTTCCCTCCTATCATTCCTCCATTCAGCTAGCAAGTTGATTTATCCAGAGTGTAGGTCTGACTATATCAACTTTCTCCTAAATGAATGCTGGCAGCTCCCCTTTACCTCCAGGATCAAATAGAATCTCCTTGTTTAGTATTTAAAGCTTTAGAACCTGCCCCCTTGCTACCTTTCCAGTCTTTTTACATTTGGCTCCCATTCATGCACTCTACAATTTGGCTAGTGTCCTACTTTCTTAAATATAACCTTCTGTCTCCTATTTCCAAGTCTTTTAACTTTGTGTCCCCCATGCCTGGAATGCTCTTGTCCTCCCCTGTGACTTTCGGTTTCTTGAACCTCCTTCAAGACTCAGCTTGAGTTCACCTTCTGCAGGAGACCTTTCCTGGTTCCCCCCTCCTCCATTTCTGGTGCCTTCCCTTTCTAGAACACCTTCCAACTGCTTGTACAGCATTGTCTGCTTGGTGTCTCTACCATTAGATTATGAGCTCTTTAGGACAGGAACAGTGTTTTAGCTTTTCTTTGTATCCTTGGTGCTTAGCATAATGCCTTAATAGATGTTGACTCACTCTCTTCACCCTTGACATTTTAGCATCGTTTGACAGTGTTGACTATTACCTCCTTCTGTACAACCTTTTCTCCCTTGGCTTCCATGACGTTGCTTTGACCTGGATGAGCTTCCTTTCTCAGTCTCCTTTCCTAGTATTTCCTCCTCCATTCTTTAAGTCACATGCTATCTGAGAATCCTGAATTGGAGGTGGTGCTCACAGAGGATCATTGAAAAACTTCTCTTCTGTTGATTTGGAAACAATTAGTGACTGTGATTCTGAGCATAGAGCAGTCAATATGGAAAGAGACATAGGGTCATGGACTTGGAGTTGGCAAAGCCCTCGGAGGCCATCTTAGAGGCCCCTCATTTTGCAGAGGACGGCACTGAAGACCAGGAACAACTGGGAGAGCCAGGTTCATTGCCAGGGCTGCTGCCTGTCCCTCTGTCTGTGGCATCTTGTTTCCTTGAGATCAACTTTGAATTTGAGCTGATCAGCCAGTCATTAGGTAGCATCTCATTTTTATAGAGACTTGTACTCTTCTCTCACAAGAACAGCTTTTCACAAAGTTAATGCTTCTTTTTCTGTAATGAGTTGATTTCTGGGAAAAAAGATACTGATTTATTCAATAGCTATGGGAAAGATGATTTGTTGCTCAGCAAGGTCCCTCTGAATTCTAGGTATGAAGGATGAAGAGAACATGTTCGGTTAGTGCAATACTTGGGGAACCACATCTAAAATGCTTTGGTGATGGAGCTCCATCCCAATGCAAACTCTCAAATGGGAAGCCTACTCCAGAGTACAATGTATTTTGGGTCTCTTTAATAAGTATATTGTGCCGATTTCCAGAGCCATCTTTCTTTCTTTGAACTGGGAAACTCTGAATTTCCAATGAAACACCATAGAGATGTAGATTTCACAAGCTTGGCTAAGCAAATATAAAGTGCACAGTGGTGCCAAGCCTCAAAGTCACATTAAAGACTGCCCCATAGAGTGGCAGAGCTACCCCGATGCTGTGCTTCTCTTTGCTTAGGACCATTCTTTTCCTTTGGTGCAGTTACTTTTTTTCCTGGGGAGACAAATACAGAAAAATGTCTGAAAGAGAAAAATAACAAGGGAAGGAGAGATTTGAAGGAGATCACAAAGAGGAGATCATGAATTAATGTGTAATAAGTAATGTCTAAGAGTTTTGGGAAGGGCAAGGGCATTCCAGTGAAGTTTAGAAACTATTCACTGATAAAGGTGGGCAGCTCTTGCCCATTATCACATAATATGTGTTAGAAGCCAGACTTAAACCCAGTTCTTTTTTTCCCCAAAATTTGTTGATTTGTTTTCAGTTTCCAACAATCACTTCCATAAGTTTTGAATTTTCTTCCCCCTTCTCCTCCCTCCTCACAGTAGCATGCAATTTTATATGGGTTCTACACATGCATTCTTATTAAACACATTTTCTTTTTGTTTAATTTATTTATTTTTAGTTTTCAACATACGTTTCCACAAAATTTTGAGTTCCAAATTTTCTCCCCATCTCCCTTACTTCCATCCAAAAAAACCATACATTTTGATCACCCCTTCCCCCAATCTGCCCTCCCTTCTATCATACCCCTCCCTTCCCTGATTGCCATCTTCTCTCTTTCCTTGTAGAGCAGGATAGATTTCTATACCCCATTACCTGTATTTCTTATTTCCCAGTTGCACATAAAAACAATTCTCAACATTCGTTCCTAAAACTTTGAGTTCCAACTTCTCTCCCTTCCTTTCTTAGCTTTGTATACTGTATCCAACTAGTTTCCCAGCCGGGGAGTTGGTTTTTTGCAGTGGTAGCTGCAGTCTGTTTTGATTATTTTAGTCATAGTAACATACCCTTGTAATATTTGATGGTCTAGGGATATTCATTGACATAGACATCAAGTGGGCCTTTATTCTCTTCCCTAAAGGACGTGCACTAGGTTATGGATCATTCTTTATTTTTCTGGCATTAAAGACAATGCTTACCCAAAGACAACAATAAAACATGCTTCCGTGAAGTTGTCTTGAAAATTGGAAGTTATGTGAAGGTGCAACTAAAGGAAGAGATTAGGAAATTTATCAAAAGTGGTATGGTGGGGAGAACATAATACCTGGGGTTGGGATCACTTTCTTGGCATGGCACTGGTGTATACCATCTAGGTTCACAGGCATACAATGGTGAGGCCAACACAGCAGCTCTCAAGGCCTTCAGTTGGGTAGACACCCTACTCTCACACCTTTTTTTAAAAATATTTTTATTGCTCTGGTAATATTTTTAATAGTATTTTTTCTAATTACATGTGAAGATAGTTTACAACATTGACTTTTGTAAAATTTTGAGTTCCAGATTTTTCTCCCTCCCTCCTCTTCCCCCTTACCAACACAGCAAATAATCTGATACAGGGTATACATCGGCAATCATGGCAAATGTATTTCCACATTAGTCATGTTGTGTCCCACACTTTCCTTTGGAGCCTCCCAAACACTGAGCCAGCTCTGGCAGTGGGTGCCCCAACCTCATTGTCTATGTGACATTCCTGGAAAGTCTACTATCAGGGTAAGTGAACTTAGCCACAGCATTCAGAATTTTTCCATTTACTGTGACCGATGGTTCCAAGCATGGGCAGTATGGTGCTGCTGCCTGGTGCAGGCCCTCTGTTTTCTTGGTGTTTGTTCATTGTTAGGACAGAATTAGCACAAGCAGCAGAGAATCGATCCATACTTTGTTGTATCTCAGCCTCTAAGGCTGCATTGAATGCACAATCATCTGTGAACAGTCGTGTGCCCACTGTCCTTCCATGTTAGTCTTGGTTTGTAGCCTTCTCAAGTTAAATAATTTACCATCAGTGTAGTAGTTGACCTTGATGATAATTTTGTCCGTACAGAGGGCATCTGACAACATTGCTGAAAACAAACAGAAGGGAAATCTGGCCTTAGATCTAGTAAATGAGTTCAGGCATCTATGAATAAGGACTTCAAAAGGAGGAAAATGATCCTACACTTGATGAAACAGAGGACTCTGTGAAATGTCTAGGGAACATAGAGTTACAGTGTGTTCCTGGGTGATGCAAAAGAGACGTGAGAATTATGAGGGCGGAATTTATGGCCTGTACAGCTAAGATAATATGCAGAATAGAAAAATGGAAACTGGTATGGCAAATGGCCCAAGAGAAACAAAAGAGAAAAATAGATTGGGCATGCAAATATTCACAGAAGTGAAGGACAACCTAGAAGACAAGAAAAGAACAGTAACATTGAAAGAAAATCTGCTCACTATGTAAGCAAACCTAAGAACCATAGGTCTATCAGAACTTAACAGGACAAGAAACCTTACCAACCTCATACAGGAAATAATAGAAGAGAATTTCCCAGGACTTCTGGACACAGAAAATGATATTCCAGTTGAAACAATTCAGAGATTGCCTCCAGAAAAAAGAAACAGAAACAAAACCCAAGGCTGCCAATTCCAAGACATACCATAGATAAATTTAACAATTCCATTCAGAAACAAATTCTGCAAATGGTCAAAAAAAGACCTTTTGGAAATTTGTATGTTGCAAGATTGTTCTATACCCAACAGACATAGGAGGGAATAGAAAAATGTATTCTAAAGAGTGGTGGAGCTTAGGAAGTAGCCCAGGGTGACCCACCCTGCAAATCTGCGCTTGCTTACCCATGAATGAAAAAAAGATGGACATTCAGTAATAAAAAGGTGTTTGAAACAATTTTAGACAATTATATATTTTTAGGTACAGAAACATTTTTCTTCTTTGTTCTTAGTTCCAAATTCTCTTACTCCCCTTCTCTTCTCCCCACCTAGTGAGAAAGCAAGAAAAATAAAACCTATTCCAAATATATATAGTCATGCAAAATTAATGTCTGCATTAACCATCTTTCAAAAAGAAAAAAAAAGATGAAGTGGGAAAATATAGTTCAGTCCACAATCCAAGTCTGTCAGATCTCAATTTGGAATTGGTTGGCATGTTTCACCATGAGTTCTTTGAAATTGAAGTGGGTCACTGTGATGGTCAGTTACTATGTCTTTCAAAGTTGCTTATCTTGACAGTATTTCTTTCACTATGTAGATTCTTCTTCTGGTTCTGCTACCTTCACTTTAAATCAGGTCACACAGGTCTTTCCAGGCTTTGCTGAAACTATCCCCTTCATCATTTCTTACAGCACAATGGTGTTCTGTCACATTCATATACCACAACTAGACAAGGGTGTGAAACATTCAAGAACTGAAGAGATGATGTGCTTTCTGAACATCCCAAACAACAAAAAGGAGGGAGGAATGAAGAAATGAAGCAGGCAAAGATAGCCATGGTAACAGAGTGACAACAGAGAGACCAATAAAAAGAAATTCTTTCTAAATGTACCAGAGACAGGGAGAAAGGCAGAAGTCAAAATGAGATATCTTTGGAAAGTAGGGCTGAGATGGTATAGGCAAATCAATGTGGTGTTGTTTTGGTGGGAGGGTGAGTGAGAAGGGAGAGGGGAGAAGAGGATAGAGAGGAATATGTGATGTGCTGGGGTCATGTCAAAAACTAGAAATGAGGGGAAGGTGAACCCCTATTGTCACAGAAAGAGGAGTGGGTGAGGAGGAGGGAGGATTAAAAAATGGAAGAAAGGAAGGAAGACTTGCTTTGATGGTGGAATGAAGTTCCATTGATAAATACTCCTGTGGGTGAAGAGATAGTTTATAAAGGGAGATGAGGACCTTGCATTAGGTGTGGCATAGGGGTTGTAGTGCATGAAAAGTCTACTCTTTCTTCCTTGTAAGGGGAAATTTGGAATTCCTGGAGGCAACTGGCACATGGGGGGAGTGTGAAATAAAGAACTTAAATAGCTGGAGCAGGCCTGCACAATTTCCAGTACCCAACATGCCAGAGGATCTCCTCTACATATAAAGCATGTTTTCCTCTACATTGTTTAGTCCTCCCAAAATCCTTTGACATGTTACAAGCGACCCACACCACAAGTTGTGTAGACCTGAGCTGGAGGAATATTCAGGGCTCATGGTTAGCCAATGTAACAGAAATGACAATACTACAAAGACCAATTTATGGATTTAGTATCATGCTGATCAAAATTATAAAGGTCAATATAAAGAACGAGTACTACTTGAATGAAGAGATAGGAGAGTCTACCCCAAGCTCACCCGTCTTTGGAGGTAGGAGGTCTACAAGTGTTAGACATTGTGCATGTTTTCAGACTTTTTCAATTTATTGATCACTTGTACTGGGACGATTCTCTTGGAAGGAAAGAGAGAAGGATTCCTGGGATAAGTATTATAATATAAAAACTAGAAAAATACCACTAAAAACTTAGTATTTTTTTAAGGAACAGATGATCACTAAAGAGCAAGCATGATTTTGTTAAGAATAGGTCCTGCCAGACTCACTTTTTATCTTTCTTTGACAATGTTACTGAAGTGGTAGATTGGAAAAATGCTATATAGATGGCATTTATCCACATTTCAGTACAGAATTTGACGATGTTTCTAATTTGATTCTTGTGAAATGTACTCCTTCCTTTCCTCCACATCTTGGAATCCCCAGTCTCCTGAAGGACACAATTCAAGCCCTATCTTATGCATGAGGACTTTCCTTGTCCTTCCTACTGCTAGTGCATTATACTCTGAATAATTAGCTTCTATAAATTTTGTATAATTTTATATGTGCATGGTGTCTCCTTTGATTGAATGTAGAACCTCTTTGAGGTCAGGAAATGTTTATTTTTGTCTTTGTATTTTCAGTACCTAGCATAGTGCCTGGCACATAGTTAGAACTTAATGATTGATTTATTTACTAATTCACAAGATGTAGATATGTAAGTTAGACAATAGTCAATTCAGAATTGGTTGGAAAACTGGGCCTAAGGAATAATCATTGATGGCTTCATGACAGCTTAGAGGGAGATCTTTAATAGAGTATGGTACTCCACATTTTTATAAATGACTGGGACCGCAGCAATACAGCATGTTTGTTAGATTTGCAGATGAGAATCTTATTGATAGGGAGAGAAAATAATATTAGATGACAGAGTCAGTAACCAAAGTGACCTCGGTAGATTGTAGTGATAAGCTAAACTAAATATGATGAAATTTAATAAAGGTGAAGTCCTGAACTTCAGTTAAATAAAGGTAAATGATAAGAGAATC